>BQNB010091535.1:0-26852 GCA_026074375.1 Tanacetum coccineum
GATACCCACATGTTTTGCTTATTACTAATTTACCTTAGCTTATTTTAGTCCCATAAATAGCCTTTAGTTAGCTATCTTTTGCCTTAGTGTAATTTACTAGTATAATCTGCCTTCTTTTGTAGCTTACTTTTTTTGCTTATTTGCTTATTTTTATGGCTTAATTTTGTGTGGTCTTGCTTATTAGGTATTAGTGCTTGCCTGTTTGTGCTTATTTTAGATTTTCATTTGCTTATTTTCCTTTTAAATAGCCCATCAACCTAGTATTAGCTTAGTTTAAGCCTTAGTTTAAAATAGCAATCTGTCTGTCTTTTTTGTGCTTTTCCTGCTTATTTATAAGCATTCAAAAATAATTGTAGTTATAAAAAATGTTTAGCCTTAGGTGTTTAATAAGCTTGTAAAAAAAGAAAAAAAAGAAAAAAGGCTCTACTGTAGCATTACAAAAAGAGAGAAGTCAGGATTCGAACCCTGGACCTCCCCAATCCACCCACTCACAACTCATAACGCTGATAAACGCACTTTACTAAATCTTTAAAAATAAATAACTTTTCATTTTTATTAAACTTAACTTTCCAAAAATAGAAATTTCATTTCTTTCTTATTCTAACCACTAACACCTATTCATACCTAACATTACTAACAAATAAATACGTATACATAATAATACTTACACGATAAATTACTAAAACGCTCAAATCACGAAATCATTTCCTTGTCACCAAAAGTGAACAAAATTAACTCCACAAAATCCAACACAAATCCAATCCCAATGAGACGATCACGCTTAATGGATTGATTACCAAATCTCACATATCCCACATAAACACATATAAACACGTATAAACACAAATAACACATAACCCATACATTGCAACAGATACATAAGTCAACACTAACGGTTTGACTAACCTGCTCAAGTCATGGTTGTCACAACTCCAAAACAAAATCCAGATCCAAAACCAAGATTCAATTCAATAGCTACAAGAAACCACTTACGTCACAACAAAAACCCAACACCCTCATACCTAAAAAGTAAAAACCCGTATCCGATTTACAAAAATACCAACAAGTGCAAATCGAGATCTAAACATAACTTTCATCCTAAAACATCATCAAATAACAAAAACCACATATGTGGTATCTCAAAATCACTTACGACATGTGACGATGATATAACAACAACCACAACAACAGCAACATCCTCATTATTACTAAAAAACACAACAACAACAACAACAACAAGAATCGTCAGTGTTCTCCGATTGGTGGTGTTTGATTTGGGGTACGGTAGAAGTAAAGATGAAGTAAGGGTGTGGTTGACTGATTTTGGGTGTTGATTTTGTAAATATGAGAAACTGAAAGAAAATCAGTTTTTAAACAAACTCTCACCCTCAACCTTAATGTAACTGAACCCAAGTCTAAAACAGGTACAAACCGTACCCCACAAATCGACTCAGCTTGTTTTGCAAGAATGAGGTTATCAAAGGAGGGGTATGAGAATTAGTGGGTAGGTGATGTTAAAGTGGATGATGAATGAATGTGGGTATGACAATCAGTTTTAAACAAACCCAAACTGAATGTGAGCAAAATTGAAGTTGCTACTAATGTCAAATGGAGAACTGAATTTGTTGAATTAGGTTAAAATGACGTGGTTTATGACTTGTAAAAAAACGTGGCACATGACATGCTGATGTGGATAAAACTGATTTGGTAGGTCAAATAATACCCAAAGAAGTACAAAAATAGAGAATCATGTTCCAAAAAGGATTTTTTCTTCTAATTTAAGGTTATAAAAGTATATTGAGGTAAGTATGATGATTATTTTAATGATTAGCCCTTGAAACTAAGGGACAATTGCATATACATCCTTTCAAAACACAATAATTATATATATATCCAAGCAAAACTAACAATTACATATATATCCTTCTAAAAACTTAAATATTTTACATATATATCTAAATCATTATTTTGTTGATATTTAAAACCTTAAAATATATGATAATTAAATTAAATTTTCAATTTGAAATGTCAATTTTACCCTTGCATTGTGTTCTACAACTTTAATTCTTAAGAGAGCTAACGACGAATAACGTGTTATTCGTCTGCCACCTCAGCGCTACCTCATCCCCTCTAAATAACACACTAATAACTAAAACTACTTCTCTAACAAAAATATCAATAACATGTTATGGGTCCCATAAAAACCTCACCAAAAATACCCCAATCACTAAAAAAACCAAATAACGCATGTGGGTGGGATGGCGAGCTGGCGAATAACATGCGAATGGCGAGCTGCATGGTAAGAGTTTAGGCGCCATTGGGCTATTGTTGGGTCAATAACGAGCGAACGACGATTACTCACTGAGCTCTCTAACATTGATTAAAGAAAATCATAAATCATAAATATTTTAAATCGTATTTTTGTTTGCACAGTAATTTTGCTTGCTTTTAGTTAATTTATTATTTGTCGTTATTTAATACTCTCTTCATTTCAAAATTATTGTTCCTCGACAAAAAATACACGGTTTAAAAAAATGCATTTATTAATGCATTCTCTTTTTTTAGTTTTTAGCATAATGACAGTTTTATCATTAACTAATTAATTAAAGTCTTTTTCAAAGTTTGTAACAATAATTTCAAATAAAGGTAATATAGTAAACTTGATCAAACTTTTCTATCTATTTTAAGTAGTGGACAAATAAATAGGAACATTCTAAAAAAGAAACATGGACTATTAATTTAGAACGAAGGGAGTACTAATTGGTAATTAATTTAATTCTTATGCAACTTCATCATACAAGCATCTTCGAGTTTTGGATTTCATTTGCAGATAACAATTAAAAAGAAGGGAGGTGATTTGTACACACATTCCTTTTGCCATCCACCACTAAATATGTATATGTGTGTTGTACTGTGTGCATCAACGGTTGTACATTAGTGGTAGATGGCAAAAATATTGTGTGTACAAATCACCTCCCTAAAAAGAAATATTCTCAAGTTATGATGTGAGTGTTTGGTAATAAAGAGTGTATGTTGCGTTAGTGCTTGGTTGATTGTGTTAGATGAACCCTTTTACTTTGGCATCACATGTGGTAGTAAGGGGGTGTTTTTTTTCCTTTTTGTAGAAGGTTCCTGATTGAACAAAGTGTCACATGTAGGTTAAGGAATAGATGAAAAACTTATGTTTCTTTTTTTCTTAATGAATGTGTTAAAGTGACCTTTTTACCCTTTCATCCAAAATGAATACTTCATCTAACTGCAACAACCAAATCAAGCTTTCTATTAATTACCAAATCCATCGATTTAAATTTTTAAGGAACCTAAAATCATAACTTAGATCTAAAAATGTTTATCCTAATAAATATCCAACAATGCTTATCTAAAATCTTAAGTCCACCTAGTTGAATCCAACCCAATTTAAAAATCAGATGTTTATGAACATAAAACCCCAATTTAAACAACCTGGAGGAATTGACGACACCAGAACAGCAAGAGCGTCGCCGGCAACAATGAGAGACGATAAGAACGTCTCCAACGAGAAGAGCGTCGCTGTAAAGAATGAGAGACGGGAAAAAAGGTTGTCGAGCGAGAAAGAACGATGTCAGACTAAACTTTGATGGGAAGATGAGTGAAGTGGAGGGGACCATTGTTGAAAGCCGGCACCAGAGATGTGATCAGTGAGTAGAAGAACAGATGGAATGAAGCGGGTTATTGTTTTTTAAGGTTAAAGAAAGAATAAAGAGGAAAGGGGTATATATGTAAAGAGGTGTCCTAGATGGGGAAACCCTTCTTTTTACATCCTTTCACATCTAGGATTTGTGTCTACAATAAGTTAAAAAGAAATACACATCTTTCCTGTTTCCATTTTGTTTTGTTTCTAGCTAGGACATTAAGTCAAAAAGAAACACCCCCTAAGAGTGTTTGAGAGATGATAAGAACACAAGTAATGTTTTAAATATATATAAAATAACAATATGGATTTATATGACAAACTTAAATCTTTATAAGGATATACTAGCAGGGTATTCGCGCGTTGCGACGACATGTACCCTGTGATTAATCGAAGAAAAACAAAATGAAAATAACCCCGATCAAGCCCGGTTCACCCATTTTTATAGGTTCTAACTGGTTCTCTCTAGTTCATTTTCAGACGGCTTTTATTTGCTAGCCAAACCGGTGACCACTCATGTTCTCGGTTAAACCCGTTGGCCCAGTCCGGCTTTCAAAACTATATGTATTAACATATAAATTGTATAAAGCTTTGTGTGTTTTATTAGTTTGTACAATGTGTATAATAACATGTACTTTTTATTTTAGAGGTGTTTTAAAAATTACATTAATTAGTAATGGGTGTTTTAAGAATAACATTAAATGTGTTGACGAGTCAATAAGTATGTTTTGTGAATTGGTTAATTGTACATATTGGATGAATGTTTGTATTATTGAATTTCAACTCTTTGTTGTTTGCATTAAAGATTGTACAATGTGCATCAATCCTTGTATTACTTAATTTTTTGCATTGAATGAAGAGAGAGATGTGTGAAAGAATTTTATTGTTTGCATAAATGTTGTACAACATGCATAAAAATTTGTATTACTTAAAATAATTGCATTCAATGAAGAGAGATGGATGTTTTGCTTTATATGTAGTATATATACGTAATTAGAGGTGTCAATAGGGTCGGGTTGACTCGACTCGAACCCGAACCCGAACCTGCTAAGGCTTATCGGGTCGGGTTTAATCGGGTTGAAAAAAAATTATTGGGTTAGTTTGACCCGAACCCGGTAACCCGACATTTTTATCGGGTCAGGTTAAGGTTGTATTATTTTTCTTATCAGGTTATCAAATCAACCCGATATCTTGAAAACACTTGTTTTGCATGTAATTTTAAGCATTTTTATTAGTTGATTGTTCATTAAACAATCATTATTGCTCACACAAAGTTTCTGCTATTACCTTGAACAACAATACATGTAGTAAAGAAACACCAGAAAGATGTTGAAAATAAAAAACTAGGGACATAATTATGGTACCAACTAACTAAAGCATTTGTTTCCCAACTATGTATATCGTTTTTACGAAACCTACTGAACTGCAAAGCTTTAAGACTCGAAGATAGGAGGTCTATATATTGCATCAATTTCATTAACAGGAATGATATTTAAGTACATCAATACTAGTATAATAGATGAAATTAGTTATACTGTACATGCCAATATGCAAAATGATACAGTAGATGGGATCGAGTCACATATGACAAAGATGCTATACTAAGGGCCTGTTTGTTTAGGTTTATGGAATAACTTTAGGTTTTGGACTTGGTTACAGTCTAATATTTCGGGTTGTATATGGCTAGTTGGACCCACATATGTATTTATAATTTACAGTGCGTATATAAATATAAAAAACTAACTTTATAAGAAATTATCAAAAGAGAAGAGGTCAATATTATTCCATGTTACAATGTCAGACATGCATGCATTGTGTTTTTCAAACACTGGCCCCTTGAAGAACTTTTTAACATGCCCAAATATTTGGGTTTTTGTGGGCCCAATTGAAGCCACCCTTCAAACCAAACATATCATTTGAACTTAACCCCAAATATTAAGGGTGAGCCCCTTATACCAAACGCACCCTAATACATTTTTTGTAATTCGTATACAACATATGGACATTGTGCCACAAATATTTGTCTCCTGAGAACTTATTTTTTTGTTAAGTTAAAATAAATTAACCCGGTTAACCCGAATCACCCGACCCGGTGTCCACCCGAACCGATAACCCGACTCTTTATCGGGTCGGATTGCGGGTTAGTCTTTTCTAACCAAAAACCCGACTCAACCCAGCCCAATAAAACCCGATAACCCGACCCGATAACACCCCTATACTTAATTATGAGTTTTGCTCGGATATATACGCAATTGTTACTCTTTGCAAGGATATATATGCAATTTCCCCTAAAATTAATATAATGTGTTTGTTTTTTAAAAGTCGTCAAGTTTAAAATTAATAAAGTTTCTTGTGTATTAAGGATTATTTAGGGTTAATTTAGGCAAACTACATTAACTTAAGTTTCAAAAAAAGAAATACACTCTTTATAAGTAGTAGAGATGTATTAGTGAAAATAAATATACGCGTCATTATAATGTCTCTAGAAGAAGACTCATCCTTTAAAACCGTGTGGAAGTATTATAGAAAGCTCAAAGAAAGAGAATGATCCTTCAAGAATGGCGTAGAGTATTTTATATACATAGTAGAGTAGTATAAGTAGGGGTGCTCTCATTTCGTACAACACACCTCAAATCACTTGTTTTTTCGTGTGCCTTATTTGGCTGCTTAGATTGCTAACTATTCTAGTAAGGCTGATTTAGTGGAGACTAAGTGATGCACCCCCGAGCTTGAAGGAACAAGTTCCTGACATGAAGATAATATTTGATTTGATTAAGAAATTCTCTACATATTTTCTTAAAATTGTATACGTAATTAACAAAGTTTTTGCCAAATTCTTAATGTAACACCCCTAAAATCATCCAGCGAAACAATAACCGGGGGCGTTACTTCATAATACAAGAATACAAGATATAAGAGAACGACCTCTATATGAGTCGTTTAAAAAGTAGATCATTTGATAAATTTAAAGCAAACTAAGTTTTAGATCAAATACAATAAGAAGTTATAGTACAAAATATTAAGTAGTTTGAAAGACATCAAAATGATGCAAGTTATGTAGCGAAAGACTTCATAGATGCAATTCCATATGCAAGCCATGTAAATTAAGGACCTGAGAAATACATGCTAAAAATGTCAACATAAAGTTGGTGAGTTCGTAGGTTTAAGTAAAGTATTTACGAGAACCAAAAGAGTTTAGCGCCTACTGCTTCACTCATAGTATCATGAAAAGTGTTTAGTGACTACTGCTTCACTCAAAGTATCATAAAAAATATTTAGTAATCGGTGATGTTCAACAAAAGTAGTGTGGACCACAAGATTTAAAGTATATGACATGTAACACATGCAATGCTATATAAAGAGTAATTACGATTGCACTAAGCTCATAACACCGAAGCTACGACAATGTCTCGTATTTCCACGAGTTTTGACCCAGTTGCATGTGTCTTAACCCGAGACAACCTAGAGTTCCGACATGGTATACGTCCGTTGGCCATGTTAGAACCAATCCTTGACGGGGGTGTCAACCCCAATAGATTACAACATTCGCGCTTACACAAAGTAAATTAACGGTTCATGACAGTGGGCATAGTAGGTTAACGGTACTTATGCTAATCCGTAATCATTTAAGAGCTACTTACGTCCATAAGCAAAACAAGCAATGTATCTCACCCTGAGATTTGCAAAATAGTTATTGAACAAGTTAAAGCAGGGATATAAACTCACAAAGTCTTGAAATGTAATCGCATTGTTATAAAATAAATGAGTTTGTAAATGAGCAAGTAAACAGGTTTGTAAACGAGCATGTATTCTCCCCAAAAATAGTTCAAAATAAGTAAATTAGGGGCTAAGAGACTCACCTTAAGCAAATTAGTGATTCGAGAATTAATCAACAAGAATAAACAAGCAATGAGTTCCTAAATGTGACCTAATTAATAAAGAGTCACTTTAGACTTATGCAAATGGAGTTAAATGATTCATATGTGTTTTATAAGCTTTATATCACCCGTACATGTTTGCGTTTAAGTTTTATAAGTCAAAACGTGCTTTACGTCAAAAGTTCAATAACTAAAATTTAAGTTTTGACAATTTACAAAATGACTTTTTGTCCAACTTTAGAAACTCGCAATTCAATTGTTTTTTAGCATTTTCACCGAATTCCGACTCGTATGTAAAGTACCCAAAGAACACTACAACAACGCTCTATTGACCCTATACCTCATTCAGCCTCCAAAACAATCAAAACTACATAAAGAAAAACCCCTGACTATAGTTAGCCCCTTTTAACAAGAAACACAAGCTGTTAATATTTGTGAAAAACTGATTATACTCAACTTCGAAAGACCGTAACTCTTTCGTTACCTATTCTCATGACTCGATCTTATACTATCTGAAAACTAGACAGTGAGGACTACAAAATGTTTCTTGTGACAATTGTTCTAGTTCGGACTCTAAACAGTTCAAAAACAGGCTTAAAGTTACTACATCAGACCATGTTTTCGACACTTGGAATATGCAGTTTTTCAGAAAATACTTATTTTGTTCCGATTTTAAAAAGGTCATAACTTCTTCATTTAAGTCCGTTTTTAGTGATTCAAGCGGCCATGAAAATGTTATAACGTCTACTATATATGACACATACCAAATGTTGCAAAAACAGACTTTTCACTGTCCGAATCTATCCTAAAGAACAACCCATTACCAATCTACTTATTTCTAGTTTTTCCACCTCTTTTACCAACAAAAATCCACCAACACTATACTAGATCTAAACATTTGAATAAAACTTGTCAAAGACATATGTAAGAGTATAGTGGCATGTTTTTCAACATCAAATATGTGTTAACATAACAAGAAGCAAAGTAACAAGAACAAGTATACTATATCAAACCTTTGTATCTTTTCTTTTAAACACAATATTTTTTACACAAACATGATGGTGATATTTTTAAGACTGCAAGATGATGTATGAAACTAAATGGAATAAGATGTTGACGATAAGCTCCAGTTTGTGGAAGAGCCCATTGAAATCATGGAACGGGAGATCAAACGATTGAAGCGAAGCCGGATACCATTGGTTAAGGTTCGCTGGAACTCTAGGAGAGGTCCTGAGTTCACCTGGGAACGTGAAGATTCGTTCAAACAGAAATACCCACAGCTTTTCACAAACCGGGCTTCGTCATCCACTACAAGGTCTTAAGCTTTGAGGACAAAGCTCTTTTAACGGGTGGAGACTGTAACATTTCTCAATTTCAGGTCATTTTACGACACCTATTATTCGTCACTATTTATTTTGGTCCGATACGCGTTTACTTTTAATTTAACTTTTAAGCTAAATCGCGTAGACTAGAAATAATCATTTAACGTAAACGGTCACCAAATAAATTAAGGTTTACGTCAAACAAGTGTTATATAATTATTAAGAAGATAATTATTGACTTTGCGTATTTTATTTTTATTGGTCACGTAAAAGGCTTACGTTTCGCAATAAAATACATTTAGACACACCCCGGAAATACCTAGACTTACCTAGACTCAAACCAATACCCACTTTTAAACCTTAAACACAAAATTTAATCAATTCTTGTGTTATTAAGCCATATTGGCCGAATGTGGGGACTAAATCAACTAGGAAAATCCTTAAAACTTCCTAAGTACATGTACATCTTAAGGTAATTAAACCTTGTACTTGTATAATACTAGCAAGATCTCAAAAGCTTCTCTTTTTCCTTGATACTACACGTCCAACCCACAAATCACCTAGAAATCTTCCTAATATCTCTTTAAGTACATGTACAAACCATGTTTAATTAAAACATGTACAATGTGTCCCTAAGTAACTTATTACCTAATGGTTAATAACCATTTGAGCTCTTTTTCTCTTGGAAACCCACGGCAACATGCATGTATGTACACAAAACCATAAGATTTCATAATCTTGGCAAATCTTGTACAAATATTGAGTAATTAAGAGATGTACTTAGTTGTTTTAGCAAAACCATTAGAGAGTAACTAAAAACCACAAAACCACTAAGTCTAGGGCATAATTTGGTTAAGATTTGGACTAGGAATTGTAACTAGCTATCTTGCCTATAAATACACACTCACACTTGACATTTATCACTCTTGAAAACTCACACATACACTAAACACTCTCTCTAATCTAAACCATCTTTGTCTCTTCTCTTGTTCGGGTTATAAAACGCAAACAAACACCTTCATATTTTCCTTTGAACCTACAATATACACTAGGGTCATCATACGAGTTATAAGGAGGTACACGAGCCAAGTCTTGGGTGTTTACAAAGCTTTGAAGCTTAGGGTTGGCGTACATTGGGTTATACGATCGTGTATGCATTTGGGTTGCCATTCTATTCATTCATACATACATTTATGATGCTAGGACTTTTGTAAGTCATGTTTCTAAGCTTACATGTTCATGTCAATACATGTCTTTCTTTGTTTGCTAGTCATTCGAGTCACGTTAGTTTGTAATTAACAAACTAACGTGAGCTCGTGCACGCATAGTGCAAAGCATGCATGTTATACGCATGTACATATGTATATTATACTTGTGTGGTGCTAAAACGATGTTAACATATATGAAAATGAAGCTTATCAAGATGAGGGCCTATAAGCTTTTCATCAACAACGATTTACACGAAACCTATACGTAAACTTTTCACATAAACTAGATGGCTTGACTTAGGAACGTGTATATGAACTTGTTTAACGATTGCGTGTGATAAATCAGGATTAAGGTACTTAAACGAGGGCTTAAAGGCTTATCAAACCCAAATGAAACTCCACCAAGCCTTAGCAAGGCCCAAGACGGGCCTAATATGTCAAATATAAGCTTATACAGCTTATTAGCAAGCCTACTCAGCTTATGGGCTTATTAGGAAGCTTAGAAGGCCAATAGACCCAAGTGTGAGGCCCATACACCCTTAAAACCCTTACTGGGCCTTAATGGACCCATCAAGCCCACGTACGACTCAAACAGGCCTAACAGGCCAAACTTGTGGGTCCACAACTTATTAATAAGTACCCTTGAGCTTATTGAGAGGTCTAGTGTGCTTATTGAACTTATATGGACCCTAACCTCAAGTGTAAACATAACCGGACCCTTAACGGGCTTGATAGCCCATTACAATGACCAACAAAAACCCATAAGCCACAAATAAGCTTAGACAACTTATTTGTAAGTTTAAGCAGCTTATAGGACTCATAATAACTTTAGAAAAGCTAATGGACCTTAGAGGAGTGCGTCCAAAAGCTTAGAGGGTCGTATCGAACTCTTAATGGACTCAAAAGCCCATTAACAAGCTTACAAGCTTATTGAATAAGCCATACATTGAAAACAGATTAATTATAATCATAAGTGCTTAACGAGATAAGAAAATAAGCTGGATCATGTAGTGAAACCCCAATGGACCTTTAAAAATATTTCGGGTTAAGGTTGATGGGCTAACGAGCCCAACAAGCTCGAACAAGCTCAAATAAGCTCACCCGGGCTTATTTTTTAGCCAAACAGTCTCACATAAGCTTATATAAGCCAAATAAGTACTTGTGTGCTTTTGGAATCTTAAATGGATCATTCATTAGCTTAATGGACTTTTACACCTATTAACGAGCTTACTAGCTTATTGAATAAGCCATACAGTGAAAACAGATTAATTATAATCATAAGTGCTTAATGAGATAAGAAAATAAGTTGGATCATGTAGTGAAACCCTAATGGACCTTTAAAAACATTTCGGGTTAAGGTTGATGGGCTAACGAGCCCAACAAGCTCGAATAAGCTCAAATAAGCTCACCCGAGCTTATTTTTTAGCCAAACAGTCTCACATAAGCTTATATAAGCCAAATGAGTGCTTGTGTGCTTTTGGAATCTTAAATGGACCATTCATTAGCTTAATGGACTTTTACGAGTCCAATAGGCCCAATAAGCCTAAATAAGCTCATCTGAGCTTATTTATAAGCTGCCAATAGCTTATGTAGCTTATTGGAGTTAATAAAACCTATGGCCACTTGTTAGAACTTATTTGGACTTAAAATGTGATTTTTACAAGTTAAGGGACTAAAAGTGTCAAATTTCAAACTTAAGGGTTAAAACTATCAAAACTGGTTTTATAAAGTTTTAAGGACTGTTTTGTCACTTCTGGAACTTAAAGGACTGTTTGAAACGTATAAGGACTTAAAGTGTAAATTGTTGTAAAACTAAAGGACTTAAGGTGTAATTATGGAAACCTAGGTGTTTAAAGTGTAAATGTTATATTTTCATAAATGTAGGGACTGTTTTTGTAATATAGAAAACCTAAGGGTATTTCAAGAACAAAGGTGATTTTAATAACCACTTAACATACCAGACGAGTTATATATTTATCGGATATTATACGAGTTAAACTACGACTTAATAAATATGAATATTTATTAATAACGTTTATACATATATTTGAACGTGTGTAATCGTATACTTTCCCAAGAGCCATCAAGTAAATACAAATACAATAAACATGTGCACCACCACACAAGTGATAACAGCATATATAAACTAGCAATTTATTGTAATTTATGCATTGAGTCATTAGCCTAAACTTGTAGACTAAGACTGGCCGTATTTACTTAGGTATTTGACGGTGTGATTCATTCGCCATACTTGGATATATTTATCATTTTCAGAGGACTATTTACTAAGGTGAGTTCATAGCCCCATGTTTTACAATTATTTAAATGATTTACATCTTTGGGGTGAGAACATGATTTGTTTTACAAATTGGACGCAAGTGTACATTTTATACTATGATTACGTGTTTGCTTAAGTAGCGATAACCCACTGAGCCCTTTATCATGAACTGTCAATTACTAGATTATAAGCGTGAATGTTATAAATAGATCTATTTAGGATTGACATCCCCATTTGGGTGAGTAGCGCTTACTGTGCCGGGTTATCGGACAACAAACGTATACCATGTCGGATTTGGGATGTTGCGGGTTAGAACATTATTCACGGGCATTTATTGACAATTTATTGCATTCATACATGTCGAGCTTCAGTGTCATGAGCTTAGGAAAACGTAATTACTTTCTATGATGTTTGCATCTGTTGCTTAATCATACACTTGGAAATCTTGCGGTCCTACTATTGATTTACATAAACCTATGAATTCACCAACTTTATGTTGACGTTTTAAGCATGTTTTTCTCAGGTCAATAAGGCACGAGGTGCCAGATACATTGGGGGGTCACTCTTTGGAGAGAGTCAATACTAAAGATTTGGGTCGTATTACATTTTGGGAACATTTGTTATAAACCGGAATCTTTACTTATATTGTCGAACAATTTGAAGCCATGAGCTTATGTAATGAACAAGTATTTTGTTAATCCAATGTATCTTTTTAAAACGACACGTTTAGTGGTCGTTCTCATATCTTGTGCTATTGATCTATGAGGTAACGCCCTCGGATATTCAACATTCCGCTGCTACCCAGATTTGAGGGTGTTACAAAAATGTGTAGGTTGAATGGAATCAAAGTGAGGTTAGAGGATGTGTGTTCAATTTGGGAAAGAAACCAAAGGATGTGGGGTGCGCCTTATGAACAGTTAACAAGGAGGATGAGGACAAAAATTTAGTTTATTGCTAATGGCTTATTGATAAGTTGTGGGATTTCCTTGTATGCATATACACATTTAGACATCTATGGGTGGGAATTATGTGCCGAATTATTTGAGCTAGGAGGGGGGATAATCAAATTTAAATTTTGAATGTATAAGTGTTAATATTTTGGGGTATAATGCAAAGGTGGTAAATTATTAGGTGTTGCATGCATGCATGAGATGTAAAATGCAAAAATGTAAACGGTTTACGTAAAAATTGTAAATGTAAATGTACATGACATATGTAACATTTTTTATGATGTTCATAACATACATGTTATGTGTAGACTAAACTTAGACTAGAATTGGTGTGCGTCCAAAGACGTTTTTCATAGTACACGGGATGACTTCCCGGTTTCAGGTCAAATTGAGTACGTAAATGTTCGTAGTAAAAATAATGCAAGTTAATAGTAAAATATTAACCTAGAAAAATGCCAGTTGTTACACTTAACCCAAACATCCCTAACTTTTTTTTATTCCTTAAATACCCATTTACTCCCCAAAAGCCCATTTACCCAATAGCTACTTTTTCACTCCTCACAAACCCATTACACTAAAAGACAAAATTTCTTATCCTAACTTATAACCTACAACGTAATTTTCTCTTTAGTATTTTTATTTAAAATAAAACATATAATAATTACATGCATGGTGATGTTTGAAACCTTAATCCAAAGTTAATTAAGTATCTTTCACAAGTTAATTAAAGCAGAGCAGGGATGAAACTTAGTGGGAACCGAAAGAGGTTGTAGCCCCTCAAATTTTATTTTTTTACTACAAGTACATTTTTAGCTCTTACATTTTTTAGTGGTTAACATTATTATTACGCATGCTTACTTAAAATGTAAATTGCTCTCTAAAACAAATACGTTACAGTTTGGTCCATGCGAAAAACTTGTAAAATTCAGTCTCCAAAGCAAACACATCCAAACCCAAATATTGCCAAAACATATGTCATAAAACTTAAAACATCTAAATTATAAAACACAGAAAACAAATATAGTGAATGTTTATCAATGCTAAACCATAAGGCTGCCCACTATCGTAGTGTGTCGCGACCTACTTATTCCGGCGCCACATCAACTTTCTCTTTCCGGCGACCTACAAGCGACCTAGTGCCACTATGGGGCGACCTTCATTTTTTTTAACTTCAAATTTAAATTTCATTCATAAATAAAAACATTACATTAATAATAAAAAACATTACATTAATAATAAAAAACATTACATAATAATTGAAATAAAATAAAAACATTTCAATAATAAAGTTTTTCAGCTATTATTAGTTTCCATTATTCAAAAGGTGTTCCACTAAATCGGCTTTTAGACTTAGATGAGCCGTTCTGTCGATTATCTCTTAAGTAACTTGCATCGATTCTTGATGTGTTCTTACGGGATCATCATCACGGTGTTGTTCCTCTGGAAAAAACTCGGGAGATATCGCATTACCGTTGTCATGAATTATCATATTATGTAATATGAGGCATGTGTACATTATATCCGATAGTCCACTTCGCGTCATCCCTCGAGCCGGATATTTAATTATCTTCCACTTCTGCTTTAATACACCAAAAGCCCGTTCCACATCTTTCCTTGCTGCTTCGTGCTTTGTCTTATACAATATTCGTTTATGATCATTCGTATCGGATTTTTAATTGATTTAATAAGAACGAACAATTACGGATATATCCCGTCAGTAAGATAATATCCTCTTTTATAAGACACGTTGTTAACCACGAATGGAACATTCAGTGCTCTCCCTGATTTGAGATCATTGAAAATAGGGGATTGACGTAAAACGTTCACGTCGTTATTCATCCCGGACACACCAAAGAACGCATGCAAAATCCATAAATCATTGGAAGCTATCGCTTTCAATAAAATGAATGGATCTGGCCCATGATCACCCCTAGAAAATTGAGCTTTGAATGCAACTGGGCAATTCGCCCACGGCCAATCTGTACAATCAATGCTTCTTAACATCCCAGGAAATCCATGCTTTTCATTGTGATAAGCATAGAGTTTTTCAATGTCAGTATACGTCGGCTTTCGCAAAAACTCTTCACCATATAAATTCATGATGACCTTACAAAAGATTCAGAGAGAATCACGAGATGTTGTCGCACCCATTTGCAGATATTCACTAAGAGAATCAGGAACGCATCCGTATGCCAATTGACGAATTTCGGAAGTACACTTTATTAATGCTGAAATACTACGTTGTCCCCTACAATCATATCTTTCTTGAAAAAATTGAGAAGCATCGGTCACTTCTCGAACAATTTTTGTAAATAGTCTTCGGCTCATCCTGAAACGTTCACGGAATGTTGCTTCGTCATACTGTGGCTGTTCGGAGAAGTACGCCATTACTAAACGATCATGAGCACCGTAACGATCCCTTTCTACTGTGGTTCGATGGACTTTTGGCTTTGACGCTTCATAAGCCGCTTGACATGCCTCCGTAAATATAGCAAGCTCGCTATTAACTTCATCTTCATCGTCTGAAGAAGTATCAAAAAATAATCGGAAGACATTGTGTAGATTAGTGGTTTGAATGTGTGTAGAGAGAATTGTTGTTTGAATGTGTGATAAAAATGATGAAGTGGGTGGGTATTTATAGTGTTAAAATTATTTAAATTTTAAAAATTAATAAGTTTTTTTTATATACAAAACAAAAACGTCATTTGAATATACACAACGACCGTTGTCGTTCTGACGACCATTAGAGGGTTTCGGTCTCCGGCGTATCGGTCGCGACCGATTCCCCACTATAAGGGCGACCGACTTCGATCGACGGCGACCGAGTCGGTCGTCCGACCCATAATGGGCAGCCTAACAAATAAAATTCAAGAACATACACTAAATTTTTATCTAAAAAACACGAATGTTACAATAAATCTGTAAAATTATTATACAAACGCATTAAGACAAGATTATTACATTTATGAATAAAACAAAATAAAGAAAACAATTTAGTAACAAATGTAAATTGGTGTAATATGATCATTTAAAACCCATAAGAAAAGAAAAAGTTAAAATCCCAATAAATAATCAAACACGGAGAAACCAAGAACCATATAAATAATCCATCATCAACAAATTTAGGAAAGAAAAATACAATTTAGTTAAAAGGTTGATCGATGTCCAAACAAAAAAACAATTTAGTTAGAAAACAATTTATCTTGAATACTAAAACATGTACAATAAATCCAAGTAACAAAGAAAACCAAAAAACGTATTAGGGTTTTTCATGTATCTGTTAAATCAAAAATCGCATCAAAATTTGAACGTGTTTCACAAGCAGATAAGAAAACATTAACTCTACTAAATTTATTTATAACAAAGATATCAAAATAAAATTAACCAAAGATCAAGAAACTAAATGGAAAATAAAAAATTTAAAATCAAAAAAAGTGGATAAATTGAAGAACTTAAGAAAAATAAACTAAAATAAGTTAAGATCGATGAATTTTGTACCTGATTTCGTGGTGAAGCACTAAAGGGTGAAGATGGAGATGGCAGTTTCGTTACACGAAGACGAGGGCGAGACCGAGTGCCTTGACACCGAGAGCGAGACTTACTTCTTTTATTGTTTGAAAAACCCATGCATGTAGTATCAGTAACTTAACTTTAGCTTGATGATGATGATTAATTAAGTAGGTGTTGTGTGTTTGAATGTATAAAAGTTGAAGAAGAAAATTAGAGTTTTACTTTTTAGTGTTGCATGAGATTGTTGTATTAAACGAGGTATTCGGTGCCCGTGTGTTGCGACGGGGCTGTTTTTGACTTGGTTTTGTGGATGTCGTTTGTCGGACTATTAAGTGTTTAGCTCGTTTTGTGAAGATTGTTTCCATTTATAAGTCAATAAGCTACCCTTGAATGAAAATGCCAGCAAGATTCATGGCAAAACAAATGATACAAAAGGACACAACATGACACAGAAATGTAGATATAATACTTACTGATAATAGGCTATACCTCAATACATTTGAACCCAATACAAACCATAACACACACACACTGTAACTGCCCTCATATTAGAGACAGCTATGATGTATCTTCCATGTTTCATTATAGCATTCACCAAACCCAAAAAACAGCGACACATGATACAGATGCACTACATTCTCAGTGATCCCATACAAAAACCAAAGTGACCCATATAAACCACTAAAATGAGCCTTTTTCACAGACACGTTAATGCCAAAATAAAGACATTCCATTGCAAACAACATTTTATCCACACCAATCTCTTAATGAACACTAACCGCAACATCCATTATAACTCGTTAAATTAATTTGTTATTTCACAGTTTAGAGTAATTCAATAAAACATTTTGTTACATTGCAATATGTTTGGAAAACTTATAATAACTTAATGGATGAATGCTCTCTTAGTCTCTATCACTATACAAAGGACTCATTCCACACTCATTTACCATTACACGACTACATTCGTACCATCTGATGTATATGGTAACAGTAACTTTATCACCTGTTATTTATCCTTTCAATCCTTTTATTCGCTGAAGATGATGGCATGGTAAATGATACTAATGACCCATTGCTTGTATGAGCAAACCACTTTGGAACTTCTATTCCTGGAAAACATGTACTGAATATTCTAAATTTGTATAACATCTGCGAATAGAAACCAATTTGCATGAGGTTCTTGTATATTTTAAAACATAAAGAGATACGGAAGGAAAAAACAAACACCTGATCAAAATAGTTAAAGCTATCCACTCATTGCAAATCTTCACATAAAGTTTGGTTAGACATTAGGATGCGTATTTTGCCTTTCAAAATGGCTAGTGATTTGCACACTCTTTTTTTATTTGCACACTCCACTCAGTGCATTAAGCAGTTGTACGTTTATTGCATGCTGCTTTACCGGTTTGTACATTGGAGTGTGCCAATCAAAAAAGAAAGTGTGCCAATCAACTCCATTTCAAAATAGTTAAAGGCAATGTTTTAAAACCCGGGTTTTTAATTGACCTGGTCGAGTCACCGGTTCACTGGGTTACCTGTTCATCCGGTTGAACTAAAAGAAAAATTATCAATACTTGGAAGAGAAAGAGGTAACTCATTATTGGTTAACAAGAAACTAATATAAACTAATGGGTATCCATGATAAGAAACTAATATCAATTGTTTTCGCACATGCAAAAGAGTCATCTAAGTTATTTGAATAGTTTAAGAACCCATTTCAATGAGTAGTGTCAAAACCCACAAGTATTAAACAAGCTGGTATCATATTACACACTTTTTACATTTCCTTTGACACCACTATCACCCCAAACCACCTTGCATCATGTTCAACCACCATCACAGCAAAAATTTCTTATAAAACAATAATTTCTCACACAAACAAATCCTTATTTTCAACCACCATCACTACATATTGTTACTTTATCGATTGATTTTCAACTACTATCTATGCCAAGGTTCAGTTATACATTCAATAAGTCCCGTGATATGATCTAACGTTACACTTTTCTCTTTTTTCCCCTTGATAAGTGTTGAACCGGCCGGTTTCGGTCCGGCGGTTCAACCCGGGTCGACCAAAACCCGACGGGTCAATCCGGTTCAAGTTTAAATGAAAACCCGGCTCACAACGGACCGGTCATCACTCCGGTTTCCGGTTTAACCGGCCAGGTCAAACCGGGTTTTAAAACATTGGTTAAAGGTATCCAACCCATTACAAATCTCTGTTTTTCCCTATCAAAGTGTAGGTCAACATAAGTCAAACTTATATATCAATATAATTCTAGGAACGCTTATACGACCAAACCACATAAATAAATCACGTACCCTCTTTCTCCTTTTACCAAAACGATAGTGTAGGAACCGATTTAACACTTCCACTTCAAAACCCGAACCACGAAACAAGAAAAGAGAAGAGAGAGAGAGTGACGAAAATTAGAAGGCAAATGACAAACTACAAAAAAATAAAACAATGTACTACATAGCAATTTACTTCTTACTGATACGTGGAACACATCTTTTGACAATATAAGCGAACAAAGTTGCCATTTCTTACCAAAATATGCAGTTTGTAATCATTTAATGCACACTAAATGCAACAAATAGCATATTTATGTTGTATTAGTTGACTAAAAAGGTACTTTTCGATAAGAATTAGTACATAGCATTTTCTTGCTATTTACCCTAACGTAAACAATTCAATCAGTAAACAAAACAATACTACAAATTTACCTATTTCTCGAAGAAATTTTGGAGCACTGCTTCTCCATAAAGATTTGAATCGCTTAATATGTTCTAGTGTTGGGCCAATTGAGTGCCCAATTGTCACTTCCTAGATTTAAACAGAAATTAAGATAAATGTTGAAGACTCGCTGATGACATCAGCGAGCAATGAAAGGACTCGCTGAAGCTATCCTCAAACGTATTCAAGTCAAAGACATGGTCAAAGAAGTCGAAGATTACTTGAAGACATACTCGTCAGCTGGGATGGATATCCACTGGTATGTAGATGGAATACACTGATGGTTTGAAGAGAGTCAGTGGTGGCAATACCCTGATGATCTTGTTACTCTTTGAAGATAAACAAGCTGAACTTAACTCTTATCTCTAAATGAGTTTAGGTGGGATATTTCGATAAAGCAAATTGGCGGGACAAAGTGTCTTTCGAATTAAAGTCTACCTAAGTACGAGTTGGTAAAAGAAGTGAACAGTTGGCAGAAATGTTCACAAAAGTATGGGCGGGGTGTTTCCAAGAATGGACGTGCATTAAATGCATAGATACTTCCACCATATGATTCTTGACACGTCCTACCTACCTCCACTAATGAAGCTACCTCGTATCACTATAAACAGGAAATGTCTTGAGTAGTAAATGCTATCACTTTTATTGTTGTCGTTATTATAGCCATTTACTACTTTGTCGAACTTACACGACAGTCAGCTGATCCTATCATCAGGGTCGCGGTCTATATAAGTTCGCTTGTAAACTTGATATTGTATCAAGATTACTTGTTCAAAGAGTAATCTTACATTGTCATTCAACAAGTGTGATCCTGTTATCCCAAAACTTATCCATATCACAACACATAAGCTATACCAATAAGCTATAAGCAAAACCAATAAGCTTAAATAAGCTTCGAACCACAAGAGAAAGAAAGAGAGGAAATAGAAGAATATCAGATTAAGAGAAAGAGGTGGAGGATCTTTTACACATATGAAAACACACACATAAATGACCAACACCCTCTCCATGTGTGGAGAGGGTCTATTTATACCCTTGACCAATCTAATGGCGTATGGGCTTTGTAGATGGGCCGGGCTTGGCTTGTGTTGGGCTTTGAGCCCGAAACATGGACAATATTAGATTACAATCCAAGCCCGTTAATCCCGACTAGCCTATTACTTAACAAGACTAATTACGACTAATAAGACCGATAACATTCTTGTTCGACTTATATAAAATTAAGGCTAACAATCTCCCCCAATGTTGAGGTCTTCTTTGATCTCCCCAACATTGACGTTCTAGATGGAGGTTATCTTGATTTGACTTTATATTCCCCAATGTTGAAGATATGACGTTTGAGCTTTTGCCTTCTTTGGTCTTGTCTTTGTCTTTTCTTGTTTGTAATGGCTTTGTTCATTCATGCTTAAGACGATCGATAACATTCTTTCGGTGTCATTTATGTGATCTTGATCTTGAGCCTTCATCTTTTGACTTTGAGTTATTGAGATCTTTCATCTTGCATCATATCCCTGACTTGAATCATCTTGATTTGACTTTTTTGTTCAACTTGTGCTCTTGACCGACATACTCATACTTATTTCATTCTTGTTTGACTTATATGAACACAAGGCTAACAATCTCCCCAAAATACGATTATTGATTTGACTTTGAAGATCTTTGAGGAAGTTTAGGATCAACACTCTTGATGCTAAATGATTGACTTTTAGAGCTCGAGTATGAGTATATGGTAATGAATCCGACTTCGCTGGTACATGGTTGCAACACCGACGTTTGAATCTGCATTTAAAAGGTTAGTGATAAACAACAGATATGGACGAAAGTGTCTTTGTCACTTTGTCGAATACGGTTGCAATAACCACGGTTCCTCGTTAATCAGTATAAATACTGCCTGTGATCAGATAGAATTCATATGAATCTTCTTGACAGGGTTTCACAGCTGTACTAGCCGTTCTTGTTACCGGAGCGTCTCAAAGCAGACAACACGGTAAGAGTGAATCAGATAGTTACTATCTTTCTGATTAAGTCATCAATTCATTTTACTAGAACAATCCTTACTGGTAGAGGTTTTGAATTTAATTGAATCGCACCATCGTTCTTCCAGTTGTCATAAAGGCTTGATTCATGTTAGATGTAAGAATGAACTAGGGATATTTAGAGTGATTTGCTTTGGGCACAACCGTTATTGTTACGCAACTACTCTTAGATAGAGGCAAACTCCTAGGTGTTTGATTGTTGCTCCTAGGTTTTGGTTTGCTACCATCAGTAGTGCTTTGAAATCTAACAGAAGGCATCACGCTAGTTTTTGAGTTCCTATCTCTTTCTTGTGTCTTTTTCCTAGCTTCATCTAGATAGTGATTATGAACCATGTCATTTGAACTAAATCTTGGCATGTTCTTAGAACTATTCCTAGATGAGCTAGATGCAATCATATGATCAGGTTTTGCAAAGGCGGATTCTGTTTTCTTAGGCAAATAGTGTTGAGTTACTGGTCTTGACAAATTGTTATTCACATCAACTTGGGAGGCAAACCGTTGTTTTGACATTTGAGGCCTTTCAGATTTAAACGCATTCGGTTGTCTAACAACTGATTGGTTTCTTAGTGATTGTAAAACCGGTTTCCCCAAGACTGATGTTTTAGCAAACTTAGTATCTACACTATTTCCTTTTAACTTCCTTAAGTCATTTTTTAAAGCAGCAATTGCAAAAACCTTTTCCTGAATCTGAGCTTTTAAATCAGCATTATTAGCAAGCAAAGAAGTTGTCTGTTCTATAGTCTTAGATCTCGTAATTTTAATAGAATCATACAAATCTTTGTAATGCTTTTTCAAAGTCTCATTTTCCTTACGTAATTTAGCCACACTATGTTCTAATTCGATGTTCATTGTTTCAAGTACATCAATTTCCTTTTTAATCTTGGCTTTATTACTTGTTTCATTCAAAATTTGACCATGTTGCCCTGATTTTAAAGCTTGATTTTGATATTTAAGTTCAAGAGCAATACAATGTGCTTCCATTCTTGAAAAATCTTTTTGAAATTGGGCAACGGTCTTTTTGAGTAAAATATTTTCAGACTCGAGTGATTGTTTTGAGTATTCAGTTGTCTGGTTATCAAGTGATGAATCAAGCATATGACTTTGAACTTGACATTGTTCAGGATACTGGTCAATCCTACCTTCATGACTGATTTCAAGTTGCTCAGTATGTTGTTGTCCTATTGCAAAGATATTACATTCAGCAGTCAATTGTACCTTAGCCATTGGCTCTTTGTCATATATGGGTCTGATATCTGCATCATCAGCATTTGTATCATTCCCTGACCTACTACTGTCATCTTGCACTTCTGCTTCTGTTCCACTGCTTTCTGTGACAACCAAATCAGCATATACTGCTTTACCCGTATCAATCGTATTCTCTTATGTCTGCATTTGTCTTTTATTCACCCTTCTATCATACTGTCTTTGATGACGTGTTCTTTGAGCAATGGACTTCTTGACATTACCCATGTAATGGAGTAGTGTATCTCTGAAGTGTTTAACCTCGATTCTGGTGTATTCAACAAAGTACTTGTCTGTCATTTGACTATCATAATCCAAGGAAAACTATGAATCGATAAACTTCTAAAACTGGTTGTTTACCACCCAAAAGGCTGCCTTAGATCCATCTTCTTGAAATTCATCTTTGTCAAGTTGCTTTTGTAGTTGATCTACGTTGATGAGCATTGTACTTATGAAAGTATCATCATCTTGACCAAAGAGTGACATAAATGCCCGTTTGAATCCATGTTCGATGCGAGTGCCTTTTAAGTCTTCTTTAGAAAGAACTTGAAGGTGTGAATGAAGAGATCGAAAATGTAACATCCGACAATTTTTGGAATTTTAAATGACTATTTTACCCTTTGACTTTTTGGGTCTGACTTGACTTTTTGACTTTTGGTCTTTTATTGTCACATAAAAGCGATTACCGCGTAACCGGTAAAATTTTCGGAACATATTTTAAATAATAAATCATATTTATTATTACATCTCTCATGTGCAAATTATTTTTTTACTTATTTGGCTTGAAAACGAAAAAGGTATATGTTATTCCTAAGTTGATTTATCAAAAACGAGCAGCTAAATCACGTTTTCATTATCCGGACTCTAAAGCAATTTGATGTAAAACGACATTCCGGGCAACTTTTTAGCTTTGCCCGAGACCCGGAAACAAGCAGAAAATGACCTAAATACCCTCGCAAGATTATAAAAACAAGAAAATAATTAAATTATATTAATTAACTTTTTATTAAATAAAAATATTTAATAAATTAGTCATCATTTTATTCAGTGACGTTTGTTGAAGATGCAAATATTCGAGTAAAATATAATTTTACGTACAAAGTTTATCGAAAATATACACACAAATAATAAATGTTTTAAATAAATTTTACAAAACGTTTATGAAAATCAGTCGAATGAATACTCGTTTTTATGGGAAAAATGATTTGGAAAACAATGGCGCAAGTTTCGTGTCTTGAATCATTCGTTAAGTCGCTCAAACGAGTCCCGAACCACTATTTTACAAAATAATACTCAAAAGTTACACTTTTGATCCCTGAAGAAACATTTACAAATTAACCCTCCTCTATTTGTAACTTGTCATTTCATTTTATAACTTTTATATATAAATAAAAGTTTATAACTAATATTTCATTTTTTCATAAAAACACACACACGCATAAACATACTCATTCCTCTCTCTCCTTTATCTTTTTCGGCGAGCTCCCACCACCGCCGGCCACCACTCAGCCACCGTCGCCGCCACTTCCGGCCACCAGAAAACTTTTTCGGTGAGTTTTCCGGCCAAGTCCAAAATTGCTTCTCACCATCGGATCTATCCGATCCCCAACACCACGTGCCTCCACGCCACCACCACCACTCAGCCGCCATCATCATCGTCACCATACCACCCACAAGTGTGCGTTCGGTTTTAAATATTAAATGACCCAAGGGTGCGTTTAGCTTTGTCTCAGCCCAATAGGGTGCATCGGGTTTGGTATTTACACCGACGAGGGTGCGTTTGGTTAATAAAACAGCCACAAGGGCATTTGGATCTGGGTCAGCCACCAAGGGTGCGTTCGGTGTATGGTTTGCACCACCATGGTTCGTTTGGTTTACCTAAAAACCTAAAAAAGGGGTGCATTTGTTTTATGGCAGCAGCTATAGGCTGCGTTTGGCTAATTAAAACCGCACCTAGGGGTGCGTTTGGTTTAATAATAGCACCAAGGGTGCGTTTGTTTCACGTTTAGCAGCCAAGGGGGCGTTTGGTTGTCGGGTTTGGAAAATATGCGAATAGGGCTGTTTGGGTTAACAGCAAGGCTGTTAGGGTGCGTTTGGTTTGTATCAGCCCCGACAAGGTTGCGTTTGGTTTTCATAAGTCTTCAGGGGTGTTTGGTTTTGGGGTTAACAACCCATAAGGGGTGTTTGGTTCTGGATTTTGCACAATAAGGGTGCGGTTGGTTTTATAAATGACAGCAAGGGCTGCGTTTGGTTGCGGTAATCACCAAACAGGGTGTGTTTGGTTTTGCACCACAGCTAGGCTGCGTTGGGTTTTTATAGCCCATTAGGGTGCGTTCGGTTATAAAGCATCAACGAGGTTGCGTTTTGCTTTGTCCTCAGCCGTATAGGGTGCGTTGTGGTTTAATAGAAAACACCACAAAAGGGTGTTTGTTTCGGTGGTTTAGCACCTAGGCTGCGTTTGGTTTGTATAACCGCACCACGGGTGCGTTTGGTTGACGGCCACCACCACAAGGGTGCGTTTGGCAGTCACCACCACCAAGGGGTGCGTTTGGGTTGTTATAACAGGTTTAGGTACGTTTGGTTTGCTGTAAAAACAAAAAAAAGGGACGTTTGGTTTGGTCTATAACAAATTAGGGTAGCGTTTGGTTGGCTGAAATATGAATTAGGGTGCGTTTGGTTGATATAGAAAACGATTAGGGTGCGTTTGGGATAGCAGAAACACACAAGGAGTGTGTTTGGCTTAACAGTTAACACCGCAAAGGGTGTGTTTGGGTGAGCAGGAAAACCATAAAGGGGTGTTTGGGTGAGCAGATTAACCGTAAGGGTGTGTTTGGGTTATCACAAGCAACATAGGGTGCGTTTGGGACAGCGGCCCGTAAGGGTGTGGTTGGTTTAATTTTGTTTATATTATTAATATTTATCGGATATGTATTATATTAGACCCGTGACGAATTTAAAATACTACGATACGTACGGACTTATAACATGGAAAAAAAATGACGATAACCAAATAAATACACTTGAATTATTAAGTTGTTTTCTATTATATTGAATTGGGAAAGTTGATTTGCAACAAAGTCTTTTTACTTGGGATCGTTCTATAAATAAACACTTCATGCCGAAATTTATATAAATTTCTACACTTTAAATTTCCCTATCATTTCTATTACTTTGGAAACCCGATAAAAAGATGAAGATATATAGTTTTTAAGCTTATTAATTCGTAATTATACGATGACGGTAACTCGGTAATTAAACGAAAACTATACTTTTACGAACGAGACAACTACTTTAGCTAAGAAAGGAGACGAAATACTAATTTATAAAATATTATTTTATAAATTCCCGACTATAAGGTGAAATTATAACTTTGTAAAAGCTTTACAAACATCGTTTACATGATTCGTAACTTTAAAACGTGCGTTCACTTTTATACGAGAACTGTTATTAAGTAAATTGGTGATTTCCCGAACGCGTGTCGAAACGTTTTGTTTCAATTATTTTCTCACATTTCTTATATAATACTTGCAAAGTATTATATACCGCAATTATTTATTTAATTGGTTTCTTTTGTTATATAATTCACGGTATGAATTATATAATTGTTTATTTTTCATATGTAATATATATACGGAATATATTACATACTTTGTGTTTACTTTTCGATTTACTTTATTTAACCAACCACCAAACCATTACAACTTGAGGTCTAAATCCGTTATCAATGCGTCGCGTTGATGTAACCATATATCGGAAAACCCAGATACATTACTCTAGGCTAGTGGGTCATAGCCATTAAGATAAACCGCAACTTCTTGATCGAGCCGTTCCAGTTTCCGTTCGTGTTGTGCTTAATATGTGCACTTCTGCCAATCGTTCTTTAAACATCGATGTGAGTTTATAGCCCCCATGTTTTACTGGTTTTACATATATTTATGGGGTGAGAACATGCTTGTTTACAAATGCATTTACATGGTTGATTACAAATTGGTTTACATATTTATTTATATATCTCGCG
>BQNB010091536.1:0-26852 GCA_026074375.1 Tanacetum coccineum
AACCAGTGGTCAAGAAGGAACCGAACAACTTACTTTGTTAAGGAACCGAACAACTTACTTTGTTAAGGAACCGAACAACTAGTTTGTATGAAGGAACCGAACAACTCATTAGCTATAAGGAACCGAAGAACTCATTTGTTATAAGGAACCGAACAACTTATGTGTTACAAGGAACCGAACAACTCATTCTCTAGGGAACCGAACAACTTGTTTCATTAAGGAACCGAACAACTAGATTGATTTAGGAACCGAACAACTAGCTCGCTTTAGGAATTGAACAATTCGTCTCCTTTAGAATCGAACAACTAGTTTTTTTTCTTTGGAACCGTACAACTAGTTTTTTCCTTTTGAAAACAGTCTATCTTTCAAGACCAAAAACACTTTAGATAAAATTTCCAAAATTAAAAGGCAGTTTAATATCTTAATTAGGGAGTTAGTTAAAATTGGTTAATTATACACTCTAAACAAGTTAAGTTGTCATTTATATGGAAAGTTTTTAAAAAGTGCTAAAAGTCTTAGAGAACCCTATCCTTGAGAAATTCTTACATCACGAATCCACTCAAAATGCTCAATTGAAAGGTCTCTATAGTATATTGCTCAAACATAAACTGTATTGATCATTTCTTAGCAGAATCATGGATAACACAAGAGGAATTAGATGCTAACCGTCTTAAGATAGGGAAAAGCAATCTCCGACTAAGCTCAAATCTCAAATCCAAGGAATCTACTCTTCAAGTGGCATTAGATGCTCTCAAACTCACTCCATTCTACAATGCATTCGAGATCTCTGCTGATGTACCAGAAATATACATGCAAGAGTTCTGGGTCACTGTCTCCAGACATCATTCTTCACTTCGTTTCAAGTTGAATGGCAAAAGTCATACTGTTAACTTTGACAACTTTAGAGATATGCTCAAGATTTGCCCTAAACTCCCTGGTCAGATATTTGAAGAACCCCCACTTGAAGAGGAGATTCTATCTTTTATTAGAGACCTTGGACACACTGGTGAGATCAAGTTTTTATCCGATGTCAACGTTAATCAGATGCATCAACCATGGAGATCGTTTGCTGCCATAATCAACAAGTGTCTAAGTGGAAAAACTACTGCTCTGGAAAGTCTTCGTTTGTCACGTGCTCAAATTCTTTGGGGAATGTATCATAATAAGACTGTTGATTATGTCTACTTGCTGTGGGAAGATTTGGTGTATCAAGTGGAGAACAAGAATTCTAAGAAGAACAATGACATGTATTATCCACGATTCACCAAAGTCATTATAGACTACTTCATGGCAAAGGATCAGGCAATACCAAGGAGAAACAAGATGTTTTGGCACTATGCCAGGGATGACTTCATGTTTACCACAGTAAGAGTCATTTCTAAACATTAGGACACTCAAGTATACGGGGCTATTCTCCTTCAGCACTTGACCAACCAAGCTATGTTGGAATCCGAAGCCTACATGACTTACCGTGCTTATGCTACTGGTGAAAAGACTCCAAAACAAAATCTACAAAGAAGAAAGCTGATTCTGAATCATCTCCCAAGACGAAGCCTACTCAAGCTTCTAAAGGAAAAAGAATCAAGACTTTGGCTAAGGGAGATAAAGCTGCCAAGATGAAGCAATCTGCAACAAAGTCAAAAGGTTTAACAATGCTATCTGAGGTTGCATTATCTGAAGCTGACCAAATGAAGTTGGCAACCAAGAGAAGCAAGAAAAAATTACTTAGCTCTCACGCAAGTGGCTCAGGTGATGGAGTTGACATACAGTCAAAGGTTCCTGATGAGCAACAACACACCGTATCCGGTACAAATGAAGGAGTTGGTGACAAACCAGAGGTTCCCGATGTACCCGAATACAGATCAGAGAGTGAAGAAGAATCTTGGACATTCAGTCAAGGAGAGGATGGGGAAGAAAATGATGAGCATGACAGTGAAGATGGCAATGACGAGCATGACAGTAAAAATGACAATGATGATGAAGATGATGATCAAGAGAATGTCAGTGGAGAACCTGGATCAGATGATGACGGAGATGATTTTGTTCACCCAAACTTGTCAACATACAAAGCAGATGATCAGGAAGAAGAAAAAGAAGAAGAAAAAGAAAATGATGATGATGAAGTGTCTTTTGATCAGAAGGTTTCAACACCACCTGATTATGAAATTTCAAATGAAAAAGAAAATCAAGAGGATGATGATAATGTTATGGGAGGAGAACAAGAAGATGAAGAAGATGAGGAACTGTACAGAGACTTGAATCTTAACCTGGATAAAAGAGATGCGGAAATGATAGATGCTCAAACTAATCAAGAGACGAAAGAGGTTCACGTGACTTTGACTACTAAACCTCCAGTAGTGCAACAACAAAGCTCCTCTGTTTCATCAGATTTGGTGTCTAAATTCATTAATCCCTCTCCAGATATAGGTATCGACTCGATTTTAAATCTAAACGTTCAATCAGATATTCCTATCAATGTATTAATTTCCGCCACTACTGAGACACCTTCTTCTGACACTATAATTCCTCAACCACCCATTCCAATCATTCAATCTTAACAACAAACATATGATTCCACAACAACAACTATTCCAACAACAACTTTGCAAGAAATCCCTAACTTTGCATCTCTATTCGGTTTTGAACAAAGGGTTTCCTCATTAGAGACTGAACTGTCTGAGCTCAAACAAACCAATCAATTTGCTGAAGCTGTATCATCTATTCTGGGCATTGTTGATAACTACCTTGCATCTAAGATGAAAGATGCAGTGAATGTGGCTGTTCAGCTACAATCCAACAAGCTCAGAGAAGAAGCTCAAGCCGAGAATGATGAATTTCTTAAACAGATAGACTCAAACATTAAGGCCATAATCAAGGATCAGGTTAAAGCTCAAGTATCCAAGATCATGCCAAAGGTTGAGAAGTATGTCACAGAATCTCTAGGAGCTGAAGTGTTGGCTAGATCATCCAATCAACCTCAGACATCTTATGCTGCAGCAGCATCTCTCTCAGAATTCGAGTTAAAGAAGATTCTCATCGACAAAATTGAAGAAAATAAATCAATGAACAGATCAGACATTCAGAAGAATCTCTACAATACATTGATTGAATCGTACAACTCGGACAAGGACCTCTTTGCCTCATATGGTGATGTGGTGACCCTAAAGAGAGGACGTGATGATCAAGACAAAGATGAAGAACCCTTCGCTGGATCAAACCGAGGGACGAAGCGAAGGAGATCAGGCAAGGAAGAGTCATCAAAAGAAGCAACTCAAAAGGAGTCCAAGTCTACAAGTTCTTCCAAAGGTGCATCCAGATCTCAACCAAAATCATCAGGCAAGTCTGCTCAAGCAGAGGAGCATGGTCTAAGGGTTGATGATTTGGAAGAAACATTGCATCAAGAGTTCAACACAGGAAATATAACATTGAGGGAACAAATGTGTAAAACCCCCAAAACTTTACCCTGTTAACCTTAAACCCACCTTTCTCGCCCAAAACAAACCAGTCACTATTCACCGTTACTCTCAAACCTCATTTACTGTTCACCCCACTCCAAAAACTTCACTCTTAGTCACACCCCCACCTCACTACACTCTAAATACCACCTTGGCAATCCCTTATCATCTAATTGGACAAGGAAATCAAGGGTTTTGATCAATACGACTTGGGGACCAAGAAATTTCAAGGGCTTAGATCAACTTTTAGACTACCTCACACAACAAGCACACCTCTTGAATTCACTCTCAGAAGAAACACACAAGTGAAGCTCACTTTAAATACTGCATTTTTATTTTCTTGTCCTTTAAATTACTTGTCATTTAAATACTTGCATTGTAATATTTTTTAGTTAATGAAATTTACAAGTTTCCTTTAATTATTGTCATTTACCTTAAATTGTCTTTTAAATACTGTTTATAAGCCTTTGTATAAGCTTTTGAGTCATTCAAAACTTATTTGAAAGCATGTTTTACTTTTCTGTTTAAAACCTAAAAAAAATCACAAAAACAAGAATCTGTCAAAAAGCAAGGAGCAAGGTACATAGCGGATGGCCTTGGTTTAGAGCTTCTTGGGAAGTATATAGGTTGGTTTATAAGCTGTTTGAGAGCTTACTTCTTTGCCAAAAGCTTGGACTCTTGTAAGCTCACTTTTTCCAATTTTAGCTTATTACTGTTCATATGCTTATTTTCTGCTTATTTATGTTTAATCTTGCTTATTTATGATGTTTTATGCTTGTGTATGCTTCTTTATTGCTTTGATGTCATTTAATTAAGTGTTGCTTCAAATCTGCCTTAATTTGTCTTTAAACTGCTTATCTTAGTTTCTTATTTTAAGTACTTATTTGTGTTTGAAACCTGTTTATTTTTGCTTAATTTTGTCAATTTATAATCTGTCTTTAAATTACTTGGTTTATTTCAGTGTTAAGTAGCTTAAAATTGTTTTTTTTAACTTAAAGAGGTGTTTGGGTAAAAGGGTTAAAGTGGGTCAAAACAGGTTAAAAACCTTTTGGGTCACATGGCAATCTTGTACAAGCTTTCTTGAGTCATTTTCAATTTGTTTTCAAAAGTTTTGAGGTTTGAAAGTCTGTTTTCAAGTTTTTTTTTGTGGTCTTAAAACTGTTGGTCAACAATCAGAGTTAAAGTGCTTATTGGATTAAGGCTTTAAAACATTATTTTAAGAGATGTTTTTGTATAGTTTTTAGTGTTATAATGCAGTAGTCAAGTCCTTTTGGTTTACTTTTGTGTAGTCAAAATCTGTCATTCCATTTTCTAAGTCAAAAGTCCCTTTTTCATTTTCAAATTTAAGGCACTTAAATTTGTTTTTAGCTTCTGAATTTTTGAGCATAAGCTCATTGGTGGTCATAGTCCATCCGTTTAAGCTTATTTTAGGTTTTAAAGCTTATTTACTAACTTGTTTTTATGCATGCAAATTGCCTTTTGTCTTTGAAAAACCTTAAGAAAAGTCGGCATGTACTGAGTAAAAAATAGCTTTTTCTTAAGCTTTTCTCAAGGCTTCTTTGATTTTCAAATTCAGTTTTATTTGCTGATTTAAAAAGCCCTTAGGACAGGCTTTAAGCTAGTATAAACCCCTAAGCCATAAGGATCCCTTTAAGTGCTTAAAATAAGCCCAAAAAGTATCCCTAGGCTGTTTTTTCAACTGTTTTTGCCCTCTTTGCTTATTTGCCATTTTTTGCTTTTATGCTTATTTGCCCTGGCTTATTTTAGTTTAAACTTGCTTATTAGGTGTTAGTGTGGGTCTGTTTTTACTTTGTTTGCTTTTTCATTTTGCTTATTGTTCTAAAAATTGCTTAACAGTTAAGCTTATTTAGTCCTTAGTGTAAAATAACCCATCTGTCAGCTTATTTAGCCTTTTTCCTAGCTTATTTTTATTTTTTTATAAAAACTCACTTATTTAAAGTTTCTTATTTTGTTGTGTTTTATAAATTTGCAAAAAGAAATAAAAAAAGTTTTCTAAAAAGAGAGGCCACAAGGATTCGACCTTGTGACCTCCCTTATAACACACACTCGTCCCACCTCTCACACACTTAACCAGCGGCACCAAGATGGTATTTAAGTATTTCTTCAAACTCGTATGTAACCATGTGACTTTAGGAAGTTCTTTTGGAACCTTAACTTTGGTGGGTCTACTAGAAAGAGTGGGTTCTGGGATGAATTTCATAGAATTTGAGACCAAAAGGCTTGTTCAGCAGATAATTTAGTTTGTGGAACAAATCATTTTTCAAAATCTTGAGAAAGTTGATTAAGGACAACATAATCGACTGGTGTAGTATTAACTTTCTTTTCTAACATCATAGGATCTTTTTGTTTTAAAAGTATTTTTAAACGAATCTCTTCAGCAAGCATTAGGGTCTCTTCGGAGTCAGGAATCATAATAGCACTCGTATTATTAATGACATTACCATCATAAAGCTTTGGTTTTAACTGTTGAGCTTTCTTCAGATAGAAAGGATTTTGAAAACCTAGAGCTTGTTTAGTGGTATGATCATAGAAAAACTAAGGTTTCGTAAACATGTGAACAGTTTATGCAGATTGATCTCTTTTAAAAATAATATTATCTAGTTGTTTGATCTTCTTTTCTAACGCAATATCTTTATCGATGTTCCAAGATTCTTCTTTCTTAAAATCATTTTTGAGAAGAGTAATTATTTGCATTAAAGATCCCTTTTCTTTTAAATGTTCAGAAGAAAATGTTGTTTAACAACGATCAATCTCTACAGGACTATGCACTGGAATCTGAAACGGTTCATTATCCTTAAATCATCATTTTGGTCCTTCTTCAAAACTTTATCTTGTACTGTTATATCTTTCAAAGTCAGGCAGAGTTATATTTTATTGACAGTTTTATTGTACAGATTTATCTTGGTCACAATTAACTACTTGGGTTTTAGTTGTTCAATCACAATTAATATCATGTGCATCTTGTTATGCTGAAGAGTGTAAATTTTCGAAACAGGCCTGCTGTTGTATTCTAATACCATACTGAGAATAAGGAATGATAAGTGCTATCACTGCTTATTTTAGTCTTTGAATGAGTCACAACATTCGACTGTTCAAAAGACAACATCGCCTGCATAGCTTGATTAAGCATATTATTCATATTATCATGATTGTGTACCTTAACAAGAGCATCTGAACCATAATGAGATAAATTTGCCATGAGATCAACTTTGGCAGTGTTAAGTTCATCACAATCAGAGTCATATGCATCCAAATCATCAGCTTGATAAGCAGCATTGTGAGTAATGACAGTCTGTGTGGCTTGTCCTTCTGGAATTCCTGGATCTACCAAAAATGCAAGTTCCTCCTCATGTAGAATTTAACCACTTGCTTGAGCTTGTACCAACAACACTTTATCCTTAAACCAAGAATCATCCCATTTCCTCTTAGGTTTAGTGCACTGTTTGGACATATGGCCTTCCCCTTTGCAGTTGTAACAGATAACAGTCCTTTGTTTCCCAGAATTGCTTCCACTTGCTCTTGGAGTGTATGTCCTTGTAGTACCCGCAGCTAAAGACGTTTGTCTCCCTTGAATTGGTTGTAATGTCACTCTTCCATTATTAATGGTAGCTTGTTGCCTAGGGTTTGACGAATTCCTCAACTGATTATTGGTAGTAGGGTAGCGGGAAGTGACAACAGCAGTCAAGAAAGACATCATGTGATTGATGGCATCAATGGGATCATCACCTTTCTGGAACACTGGAACAATTAGACCTGAGTCTGGTTGGGAAAATTCAGGTTGTTGGTTAACTGTGGGAGCATATTCCAATTAAGGGATGGATGATGATGGAGAATAAACATTGTGGTGAACAGATGATTGATAATCATTGGATGGATAAGAGATTAAAAGGGGTGTTGAGACTGATAAGGTGAACCATACTGTGGAGACTGATATGGTGAAACTTGTGATTGAAATTGAGTGTTTTGGTATGAGTTTTGATGAGTTTAATAAGGAGACTAGGTCATCTGATGGGATGCAACCAAAGCGAGCGGATCTGAGTTACGTTCATGCATTAAACAAACCGCATTTGCATGAAATTCATGTTGTCCTAAATAAGCATGAAGTTGATCAATGTTAGTCGTGTGCAAATCCCAAACCAGTTTAACATCAGTTACAAATTTGCTCCACTCAGGAGGGAGAGTATTCAAAAACTTTGTGTTCACTTGAAATAGTTCCGGATTCATGTTGTAGATGTTCATGTCATTGAGTAGCAGTGAAAATATCAAATAGAATTCAAGTAGTGTTTCCCCCTTCTTATAAGCAAACTTATCGAATTCATCATAAAGCTTACACTCCCTTTCCTGTTTAGTCAATGAAGTTTCTTGCATGAGAAGTTGAATTCTTTCCTAAAGTTCCTTGGCAACTTTATGATTGCTAACCAATGATAGACTCAGGTGGTTGTCTTGAGAATGATATTTGTTGCCTTGATATCACAATCAGCTTGAATTGCTTCTGTAGCAGATAACTCAGAATATTTCTTTGGTCTTGTCACTTCATTTTCCTCAATTGAAGGCCAAATGAGTAGACTATTTTCAACGGATTCAAAAATCATTCTTCCATGTTGTCTATTCATCATGTATAGTTCCATTCTGCTTTTCCAAGAATCATACATATCCTTTTCCAACATAGGTGGACGATTGTCAGCACCCGAAAGAATCGCTTTGTCAGCAAGAGTCGTCATTGTGAAATATGTATGTTAAAAGATTACTTGTTTGATCGGACGGTGGTAGAAAGAAATTGTGTTTAATTAAGTTGTCTCTTAAGTGTTATAATTCTTTAAACTACACGGGATTTTACAATTCTTGACAAAACCGAGAAAACAAGTTAATGTTTCATGGGATTTTACAAGTCAAAGAGATAAACCGTATAATTTGGAATTTTGATTTGTTCGGTTTGGGTTGTTCGACTTGGGTTCAGGTTGTTCGACTTGAGTTGTTCGACTCAGGTTGTTCGACTTGGGTTGTTCGACTCAGGTTGTTCGACTTGAGTTGTTCGACTCAGGTTGTTCGACTCAGGTTGTTCGACTCAGGTTGTTCGACTTAAGTTGTTCGACTCAGGTTGTTCGACTTAAGTTGTTCGACTCGGGTTTTTCAACTTGGGTTGTTCGACTCAGGTTGTTCGACTTGAATTGTTCGACTCAGGTTGTTTGACTCCAACAGACACGAGACTCAAAAATTTTAAAACACAAAAGACACCTTTTTGATGGTTGTTTTGCAAAAATTCTTGTACAACTAGTGTTACTAAACCTATAGGAACAAGAAAAATGAGAACTTTAAGGTTTTTAGGCCAAAAAATTTAAAATCAAGATTTTGCTCTTAATAAGGTTTTCGAACACAAAAAATAACAAAAATGATGTTTTTCTTGATTTTAAGCTTGTACACCTATATCATAAAGATTATAGATCAGATTTACCAAGGTAAATAATCCTTTAGTATACACAATAGCTTTGAAACCAAAGAAAATATAAGAAATAAAGGACGATTTTTGCGAGTAAACAAACAAACCAAAAAAAAACACAAAGACTAAACACACCACTCTATGGCTCTTGATACCAATTGAAGAATATTAGATATCTTTTAACAACAAGAACTAGAGAGAGAAAGTGGGAAGGAATGAGGTATTTTAGAGAGAGAAAGACAAGAACATAAAATGCATAACTATGTGAAAATACAACCAACCAACCACCTCTCCAAGGCATGGAGTGGTGTATTTATACTTACAAATGACACGTAGGCTTGGGCTTGCGTGGTTTAATCCATGGGCCTTTGCTAACTAACTATGTAAGTTTCCAAAAATTACTTAACGAGCTACCGACACTTTCATGTTCCTAACAAATTTCTATAGCCCCTACTGTTTCTGTCATTACATATATACTAAGAAACATTTTCCTGTTACTTTGTGCTACTTGAGTATGAAGAATAGCTTATGATGCTACTAAAATATTATAACCACCTCTGGTTCCTTAAATTAATGTTCAAGTTAGAATATGGGTGAACTGAATTAGGTTTACAGTTATATAAAATTCTTACGCCAATTAGGAGTTATCTTTGTGTTCCTATTTTTATGTGCAAGTAGATAGTTCAGAGCTACTTGTCTAAAATATGTTTTTATTGCCTTTTTTTAATGTTAGTAAAATAATAAATGAAATAGATTTTGATAAATTTCCAGTATCTTTACCCATTTCTTCCATTGACTGTTACTATGTAATTAGCAATATAACCCGGGGGTACCTGTTGGAAGATACCCGAGAGTTCATGGTGAAAGAAAAGAAACCCGCATGATATTTGTCACATTGTTGGTTCAGTCAGGTTGCATGCTATTTGCCCAGCTGTTATAAGATGTCTCTTTCTTACGTGATAGGTTATTATTAGACAATTATAATAGTTTGGTATTAGAAGGATCAAAGTGTAAATATGTGTTCTATATATATCCTATGCACCCTATCAATAAGATATACAATATACACAATATTTTACCAAGTTTATCTTGGTATCACAGCCAGGTTCGACCTCCCCCCCTCTAAACCCTAATTGCCGCCAACCCTAATCAGCAACCCCTCCTTTTTTCTCTTTCTCCCTGATAAACAATGGCCTTAAACGCTGCCTTCACTACAGCTAAGAAAACTCCCACAACTCTCACAAGTTTGGTTTTACCCTTTCTCTAACAAACTATAGTTTTGGAAAACAATGATCTATCCCTTTCTTGTTACAAACAATCTCATTGGTTATGTTGATGGTACCATACCATGTCCAGCAACAATAATCGAACAAACAACTACCTTATACAACACAACCTCTACAAAATCTCAGCCAAACCCTAACTATCTGATTTGGATCGCCAATGATGCTCATGTTGATCATCTCTACAATCTCAAAGGCGGCTTTTCTACATGTCCAGGGTACTACTACATCTCGCAAGGTATGGCTTTCCTTAGAACGTGCATATGCCCCTCACACATCTTCTAGGGAATATACTCTCAAGAACCAATTGTTGAAGCTCGAGATGAAGGGAGACGAAACATCAGATGCATATCTAAATCGAGCAAAAGAGTATCCTGATGCCTTGGCCAATATTGGTGAAGCTTTTAAAGAAAAAGATCTTATCATGCTTCTAATTGCAGGTCTTTGTGACGACTATAATGGTTTAAAATCTACCCTTCTAGCTAGACAAGCTCCTACAGCCTTCCACGAGTTACAACGGCTCCTCGCAGATCATGATTACATGATAAAACAATATGTCCCCGTTATTCCTTCACAAACAGGATCTTCACCATGGGTTTTTACTACTACCACTTTTGGAACATCTTCTCAAACAGGATCTTCACAACAAGATCCCGTGCAAGCTGTTACTCAGCTTGCTTCACAACTTGGTTTTAATCTACAACCACTTACCCAACAGGCACAAGCCTTCAACACTTCTTATCCTAAAATAGCCGTGGGCGTGGTCGCATCACCAACAATCGTAGGCGTGGTCAAAATAATCTGACCAACAGAGGACAGTTTAATTGGGCATCCAATCAGAATACAGTTTATGGAACATGCAACCGATGTTGCATTGGTCACATTCCATCAGATTTCCCTAACCGTGACCCTACTACCTTCCGAAACAGGCAACAACTTTCGGCTAATCATGCTGATTATCGCTCTCAATCTCCTGCGTGGATTTTTGACACTGGTTCCAATGGCCATGTAGCGCCAGATTCTTCTAGCATCGGCACTTCTGAACCATACTATGGTGAGGATTTTCTCCATGTTAGCAATGGTAAGGGTTTACCCATTTTACACATTGGTAACACTCACATTCATACTCCAAACAAAACTCTTTCCTTAACTAATATTCTTCACATTCTACAAATCAAACAACATCTTGTTTCTGTTCAACAATTTTGTCATGATAATAATGTTTTCTTTGAATTTCATGATACCTTTTACGTGATGAAGGACGAGCTTTAGGCACTACCCTCCTCACGGGACCATGTAAACATGGGCTCTACTCCATTAATCTCCCATCTTCTCAACCTGTTCCAAGAAGTGTCTTCACAGTTGTTCGTGTTCCGATCCATACGTGGCATTAATGGCTTGGTCATCCTTACTCACATCTTTTACATTCCATGTTATCAAAATGTTCTCTTCCTGTTTTGAATAAAACTTTAGTTGCTCCTTGCAATGCGTGTCATGTAGGAAAATCATCCAAACTAACTTTGTCATTATTAAATATTAAAAGTATTTGTGTCTTAGATTTGGTTTTTTGTGATGTTTAAGGCCCAGCTCCTGTCACTTCTACTGATGGACACAACTATTTCCTACTTTGCGTTGATCATTATACTCGTTATATGTGGTTTTTCCCTTTAAAACGTAAATCTGATGTTTTTGCAATTTTTAAACACTTTGTTGCTATGGTTGAACGAAAATTTAACACTAAACTCAAATCTGTTCAAACAGATTGGGGTGGAGAATTCTAAAATCGTCCCAATTTCTTTTCTCCACTTGGCATCATTTGTTGAACGCCGTCATCGACATGTTGTGGAAATAGGGCTTACTTTACATGCTCAATCTGGTGTGCCATCTCACTTTTGGCATTTTGCCTATGACACAGCTGTTTACCTCATCAATAGCATGTCATCTCGTATCGCGTCAAACGTTTCACCCTTTGAACACGCCTTTTCTCACAAACTAGATTTGTCCTTTTTGTGTGTTTTTGGTTGCTTATGTTATCCATACCTTCGACCATACAATCAATAAAAAATAGACTTTCACTTAATTCCCTGTGTTTTTCTCGGATATAGTCCTTCTCATCATGGGTACATGTGTCTCAATCCAACATCTGATCGTATGTACATAGCTCGTCATGTCCACTGATTGTCCAAATATGGGCACTATCAGGCTTTAAAAGGATCGAAGAGTTCTTGTAGTGATTGCTGGAGTGCCAAGTCTTGAATAACCTGTGTCAACACAAATGGAAACACTACGTTAAGTAAAGCGCAGGGGGTGTCCCTGCGAATCACCTCCGACATGAGAGTATGTATGTGCTTTGTAGCGTAAAGTAAGGTTAAATGAGTGTGTATGAAAGTGTTGTTCATACCTGGAGACCTTACCATTTATTTAGAGGTGTGAAAGATAGAACGAGGCCTAGCACAAATACCGGTGAACGTAGGGGCGTCCCACGATTTAAGGGGTGATTCCAGAAACTGTGTACCATGATCTTTACCTTGGCGGGAAAGCTTTGGTAGAGAGGGAGAATGTGGGTTTTGACTTAGCCAGGCCTTTGCCCTAGTTTCGTCGAAGACCTCCCGCGAAGGTGGTAAGTCTTTGTGTGGCGGATTCCCTTACTGGTAATCATCTCGAAGATGATTTTACGCCACTCAAAACTATTCAAAGATCCCATAGTATAATTGGGAAGAGGATCCCATTCAAGCTCGAATGGGAGAACTTCAAGTCAGAGAGGAGGGTACGTCATCAAGCCCCCTAGTCGAATGTAATGGATGTATCTATGAATGCATTGCTTTTGACTTCTTGAAACCAAATCTTAATCATTTGTCAAAGATCCAAATAGGCGTGCTTCAAACATTGAATTATAAGCCCACTTGTCATGGGGTTAGTTACAGCTTTAAATGCAGATCATTCAAGAGTCAACCTTGGTTCTCGCGCACTTCACATCCAGTTTTAATGCTTGTTTGTAATCCGGATAATGCTAAAACATCCTACATGTGGATGGCTATCAAGGTTTTCCTCACCAACTATAAATTCTTTGCCCTAGTCTTTTCTCTTCCTTTTACTGTCTTGTTTTCCTTTCTACTTGTTTTCTTTGATTTTCTGTGCAACCCTCTCTAAGGTAAGAGAATAATCATCTTCTTATTCACTATGAGCGCCAAAGATTCTATAGCCATTCAAACTTGTAAACTTTCTGAAGAAGAGTTTAATGAATTCCTCGCACTATACTCCATTCCTTCTTTATCCTATGTGATTCTTCCTAAATCCAAACAAACTGTTCTTGATGCTCCTCCTGGATATGTCGGACTGTACACCTATTCATTTTTCTCGCTAATCATAGGTTGCCTCTCACTAAGTTTTTCTGTGAGGTTCTTGAATATTTCCAGGTTTATATATCCAGGCTTAACCCTTTTGGTTATGCCAAGCTTACTACCTTTATTGTTATGTGCAAAGCTTATGGTTGTGAGCCCACTGTCGAGCTTTTTCAAGGGTTCTTTAATTTGTGTTAGGCTAGAAAATGGTTGACCTTCGCCAAAAGGCATGAGAAGCATATTCCTCATTTGTTTCCCAAAGTCATTACCCGTATCGAGGGTTGGAAAGAGCGATTCTTCTATGTTCAAAACTCCATCATTCCTGCTAAATACGCACAACTTCTTCTTGAACAAAACAAATACAATTCAAAATCTTACAAAAATAAGCTTCCCCCGATATTGAGCAAAACCCCATGTTCCAACGCCTTGGTCGTTATCCTACGAGCATTCGTGTTTTTCCTAATCCCATCCTTTTTTGGCTGGCCTCCAATCTTCGTGGGAACATGGCCAGCAACGACCTGCGATCTTAGTGGGTGGCTAGGGTATTTATTTCCTTTCTTGTCTTTCTTTTATGCTGATATATGATTTACTTTTTCTTTTCGCAGAAATGGCTTTTAGGAACTTTGTTTATGCTGCGGATGAAGAGGATTTGTCCTTTCTTCCCAAGGAACCTTCTCCAGCCTTTGGTACTGGTTCCCCATCCGTGTCGGTTAATATAGAACCTCTTATGACTGACAAGGAGCCTGTACTACAACCGACTGAAGCTACGACAGATTCTGGAGGAAGCCTTAAACGTGAATTGTTTGTTGTGCATCCTAGAAGTGTAGCTGATCGTAGGAAGTGCAAGACTAGGGGAGGGTCATCCAGGCCTCTTGTGAAGAGGAGACTTACTCCTGGATCTTTGACTGCTCGTGCCACCCGTGCTAAGTGTGACAACCGTGATTTATCGAGGTTGGTTTAATCGTTAGAGTTAACTTGCCTAGTTTTATGAGCTTGGTATTATGTGCTTAAGATGAATTGATGATATGTGTGTTATGATATACGTGCTATTATAAGTGTTTGTGATAGTTGAAATGAATGATTTAGTCATTTCATTTCGTATGTGATGGTGATTTCAGAAGTATAGTGATTTTTGTTATTTTATCATCGGTAAAATTGAAGAAGTATTTATCGTTAAATTTTGAGTTGAGATTAATTAGTGAATTGAGATTTTTATAATTTATTTATGAAGTAATAAGTAAATAATAGTTTGGGAAAAATAATAATAAGTAGTGTAAGTGTTTTGTTTTAAGTTATGTATTTATTTAAGTATTTAAGGTAAATAAGTAGTAAATAGTTTTGTATTTAAAAAAATATATATAGGGGGAGAACGAAATTTTATAGAAAAAAAAATAAAAAAATAGTTTTATAAAAGGGATGTTGGTTGGATCGGCTTATAGTAAAAAGAAAAAAAAAGAAACAAAATTTGATTACAATTAGGAGTCTTGGCATTATAAATACAAAATCAAGAAATCCCTAAATCACTTTTTTCTCTCCCTCTTTGTTTGTTTGGCTGAATCCCTCAAGAAAGAAAAAAAAATATTTTTTTTAATCAAGAACCAAGGTGGTGATTCAAGTGGTATCGAGTAAAGGTTTAGGTATGATCTTAATTAAGTTTTTGTTTAACTTTTTAAAATTAGTAATTTTAATTGATGGAATAATTAGGGTTTATAAATTTTTTGTAAATTAATGATATAAAACTATTGGGAGTGTTCGGGATTAGATTTAGAGCATGTGGGTGTAAACGATTTAGGTTAGATCGCGTTAAATTGAAAGTTAGGGTTTGGCAGAATTTTGGGTCGTGTTGATTGAATGATATCTCAATGATAAAAATGAGTTTTGGGATAAATCTTGTTCCTAAATTGAATTTCAGAGAGTCTAGTTTACAAAAAGTCTGGCCCCGAAAGGTTTTGAGGTCGGGAAATTAGTCAAATAATTTTTCTAAGATTGCTAAACCCCATGCTTCACTCACGCAGAAGAATCAGAAGTATGAGTGGGCCAAGGAACAAGAGGAAGCTTTTCAGGCGTTGAAAGACAATTTGTGTAATGCACCAATATTGTCATTGCCTGATGGACCAGAGGACTTTGTAGTTTACTGTAACGCGTCAAATCAAGGATTAGGTTGTGTACTTATGCAAAGAGGCAAGGTAATCGCCTATGCATCACGACAATTTAAGATGCATGAGAAGAATTATACAACACACGACCTAGAATTGGGAGCAGTAGTGTTTGCTCTTAAGACTTGGAGGCATTACTTGTACGGAATGAAGAGTGTCATCTATACTGATCATAATAGTTTTCAACACATATTCGATCAGAAGGAGTTAAATATGCACCAATGAAGGTGGATTGAATTGTTTTAGTGATTTCGATAGTGAGATTTGCTACCATCCGAGAAAGGCGAATGTAGTGGCTGATGCATTAAGTAGAAAGGAGAGAGTGAAACCAAGACGAGTATGCGCAATGTCCATGACTATTAGTCAAGTGTTAAGGACAAGATATTGGCTGCTCCATGTGAGGCGTCCAAGGTAGAGAACGCGACAGCAGAAATGCTGCGTGGCTTGGACCAACTAATGGAAAGGAAGGAAGATGGAGGTATGTATGTTATATGGGTTCCATTAATAGGTGATGTAAGGACATTAATTATGGATGAGGCTCATGCATCAAGGTACTTGGTACATTCGGGAGCGGATAATACGTACTATGACCTTAGAGATATGTATGGTGGCCATGTATGAAGAAGGATATTGGTATGTGTTTAATTACACATACCTTTTACCTTTAAAAACAAGTTAAAATAACCAAAAACGGACTTAAAATGCCAAATATACGCTTGTTTTGCTAATCGTGTTGTGCAGGAACGGATATCTAAGAAAAGGATGAAAAACAAAGCCAAAACGACAAAACCGGACACGGAATGGAAAAGCTGGAAAAACGAGCGTGGAAAAGACATAGTCAAGTCCTAGCCCAAGTGTAGAAAAGTCAACCCAAGTCAACCCCGACAAACCCGAAGCCAAAAAGTCAAGAAAAACAAGTTTAGGGACTAAACTTGTTAAATCCCTAAACTTGTCTTAAAAGAAGAAAAGGAGGAAACAAAGAGGAGGGTTAAAGCTGCCAATTTGGCAAAGAAATACCACAAGGACCAACCTTGCAATACTCCTTATAACCTTGAGGGACGAATTGTGTTAAACTCCCAAACCCTTCCCTGTTAAACTCATAACCCCTTTTCCCGCCCAATTTTCCCCCCAAACAAGTCACGGGTCTTCTCCCATTCTTTTACCCTGCGATTTATCACCACCACCATGGATAATCACTTCCCCCCTCCCCCACTATCATTCCCACCAGCCCTAAAGCATTGCCATGTTGGCAATCTCACCATTCTCCATGTTCTTTAACCGAATCAATGGTTGGGATTAACTCAAAGAAGCACAAAAGCTCATCAATGGCTAAAAAGACTGTTTTGGACTCTCTCACAGAAGAAACACACTTTGCAAGATTGAAGATTTAGGATTTAGTATAAATAGGAGGCTATGTGAGCCGATTTTAGAAAGTAGTGTAGAAGTCTTTATCTTTATTTAAATTAAGTCATTTTTATGTGTCTTTCAGCTTATTTACAGCTTAATGCAAGTTCTTTGTACTCTTTTTAAAAGCTAATGAAAAGTTATTTAAGTTCATTCTAAATTCTGTCCAAAAAGCTTTTTATATTTGTGTTGTTGATAAGCAAAAGGAAGCATGGTCTAAACCTGGAAGAGACCTTGGGTTTTGGGTGTATTCAGAATCACAAAGGACTAGGGGGTTTAGGATTAGTTTTAAGTACCTATGCATTTGGACTTTGGTAAGTTTTAAGTCTCTTGTTACTGTAGCATAGCTTATTAGCTTATTTCAGCTTATCTATGTCTTTTATGCTTATTTGTACTCATTAATGCTTAAGTATGCTTTGTAGTTGATTTTCTTTGATTCTCATGCAATTTGATCAAAAACTGTCCAAAATAGCCTAATTCTGTTCTAGCTTATTAGTCTTTAAAAGTGCTTATTTATTTTGCTTTTCATATTTTTATTGTTTAATATTTCATAGTTAGTAGTAGTCTTTAGAATTCTTAGCTTAATTTAGCTTTTATAGGTTTAAAATTCATTTTTAGAAATTAAAGGGGTGTTTGGGTTAACAATGAAAACGGGTCAAAAACAAGTGTGGTATGGGTTGGGGTCATAAGGTAGATTTGGCTTAAGTATTTAAGCTCATCTAAGTCTGTTTTTAAAAGTTTTTAAGTTTGAAAAATGTTTTTCAAGGTTTTCTAAGTCACTTTTTTAAACTGTGGTGTCTAAAAAGCTACAAGAGCTTATTTCATAAGCTCTTGTGTACTTTAGTGTTAGTGTCAAAAAAAAGAGTGCCTTTAGTGCCCCTCTCGCTTCTCCCTCGCGGCGCGGCATTCAAGGTGTCAAAGTCTTTTAGTCATTTGACTTTGTTAAGTCCAAGCTGCCAAAAGACTTAAGTGTAATTTTTTTTAAGTAAAAAAAAAGCCCTTTTTCAAGAGTTAAAATCAGCAGGATTTAATGGTTTTTGGAAGTTAAAAATTGGTGCACAAGTCCATTTCCTAGTGTACTTAATCTGTTTCAACTTTTCTTTTTCATTTGAGCTTATTTGACAGCTTAAAATAAGCTGTCAAATTAAGCCTTTGTCTTAGCTTAATTCTCCCCTGGTGCTAGGGGTCAACTTTAAGCCCTTCCATTCTAGCTTTTTAGTGTACTCAAGCCCAAGCTTTTGGCTTATTTTGAGAGCCCATAAGCTCTTTGATAAGCTCTCTTTATTTCAGTCCTTAAAAAGTCCCTTTGTTAGCTTATTTTTAAGCTCAAAGAACCCCTTTGACTGTTTTTGTTTAAGTTTTAGTGTAGGGATTGCTTATTTACTTTCTAGCTTATTAAGAGCTTTTAATTGTTGAATTCAGCCTCTTAGTTGCTTATTAGGTATGTTAAAGGCCTTAGCAAGCTTAATCCCCTTTTACCTTTGCTTATTGAGTTTTTAAGCCCATATCTATGCCCAACAGTACTAACTTCCAAGGTTAGTACTGCTGTGTGCATAAGCTACATTCCAGCTTATTTAGCTTATTCCATGTGCTTATCTGTTTTCCTAGTAGCTTATTAAGATGGAGTGTTAAGTTGTGTGTGCTTCTTTTCCAAATTCTTTGCTTATTTAGTTCAAAAGGTTCACCAAGACCTTGCCCTTTTGCCTTAAGTCAGTTTAAGCCTTCTATCAATTTAAGCTCTTTAAGCTTATTTAGTTTTAGTTTTTAGCTTTTTAGTGCTTATCTAGGTTAGGTTTAGTCCATCCCTTAGCTTATTTAGCCTAAGTCTCAGCTTATTGTTGTCAAATGTCCAAAAGTCTTAGCCAATTTTTAGCCTTAAGCTCATTTTAAGCTGCTGTCGTATTTAAAAGCTGTTTTTAAGCTTATTTATAAGCTTTCAAAAAAAGTCGTAGTTTTGAAAGTTGTTAAGCTCAATAAGCTTAACAACTTTGGTTCACAAAGTTTTTCCAAAAAAAGGGAAGACAAGGGGTGACCCGGGTGAGCAAGACTCGAACCCGGGTCTCTACCCTCGCTACATCCCCTTTTATAAACATCACATACCGCTGCGCCCTTGGGACTTTTCTGTTAGTGTCCCAAGGGCCTTAAGGTTTTTATATACTTTTTGGTCTTTAAAGGCTATAAAGCTGTTACATACAGCTTATTTTACGGTCCTTATTTATAAGCAAACTTTAGGTTTCTTATTTTTCGTAGGTTTATTATAGTGTCTAGTATTTTTAGTAAAATTTTCAGAATTTTTTAAAGTCGTTTAGTATTTTTTATAATTTAATTTCGTTAAAAGTTTAAAAAATTCATAAAAAATACAAAAATTATCAAAAAAATATTTTTCTTTTTTAGAAAATTTTATTTAGTCATATAGTTTGTAGGAAAAATATAAAACTTTTCGTAGGGTCATTTTTGTAACTTTTTATTTATAAAGAGATACGTGGTCGTGTGCGGTTGTTTTTGTCTTGACTCGTTTTTGGGTCAAACGACCTCCGTTTTCAGTCTAGTCTTTTTCATTCTTCGTTATTAGTTCCCTAGAGTAGTTTAGAAGTGAAAATTTCTTCGTAGGGTTAATTTTGAAGATTTTAGGTTTTTGCCCCTTTGTTCGGGATTCGTGCTCTCGTTTTCTAGCTTAATTTCATAATTTTTAGGTTTTTCTTAAACGTTTTTGTTTGTTATTGTTTAATTTAACTTTCCACACTCTCAAATCATTTTTCTCATTCAAACTCCAATCTTCCGACTGTATCGATTCTCCAGTCCAGCCTCGTTGGGGATAAACGACCCGGGAACATTCTATACTACTTCTCGGTTTTATTGATCTTGTTGATTTTTAGACTTATATATATTTTATATTTTATCATATATTATATATTTAGTATAAAATTTAACAATCAGTCTTATTATAGCTTATTGATTATAGTTTAAAGCTTAAAAGTTGTTTGAAGGTTAATACTGCTAGTTTCATATTAATACTATTGGTTAATACTGTTTCTAAAAATAGCTTATTCTAGTGCTTATTTTCCTAAATTCATTGCTTATTTGTTCTTAATTAGCTTAGTGCTTAATCTATTTTTAGAATTTAAGGCTTAGTTTAAATTGTTTCAGCTTAAAAATGCTTTTTGGAAATTTTAAAGAGATGTTTGGGATAAGGCTCTAAAATGGGTCAATTAAGGTTAAAAGTATTTTTGGCACTCAAATCAATTTCAATAAGCTCTAATTCAGTCTTAATGTTAGTTTTTATCAACTTTGAATAAGTAGTTTTCAGTTTTCAAGCTTGCTTTATCACTTTCAAAGTCTGTTGGTTCTAAATTAAGCCAAACAGTTTATTTGCTTAGGTTCTTATAATTTACTTTTTGGTATTGATTTAGTGCTTGCTTTAGGTCCCTATTGCATTAGAAAAAGTTTACTCTAAGCCTGCATTTTCCTTGTGAGTTTTAAGTCATAATTTGTCATATTTCTGAGTATCATTTTCAAAGTTTAGAGTCTTGTTTTCAAAAGCAAATCTAGGTTAGTTATAAGTTGTTTTTAGGTCTGAAATTGATTGAATAAGTTCTTTGTAGTCCAAACTTCATATGTTTTAGCTTATTAAGGTGTCAAATCATCATTTGCTTAGCTTAATATAGGGCTGCAAAAGCCATTTTATCTCAAAGACCCTAAGTAGAAAGTCAGTGTATACTGACCATTTCCATCACATCTTTTCTAGCTTATTTGTTATCCATTGTGCTAATTTCCTGCTTATTTGTGTTAATTGAGTATCAATCTCCATCTGTTTTCATGTTTTAACTTTTTCTCTTTGCTTATTTGGCCTTAATCTTAGCTTAAAATTCTTTGATATTGGTCCTTTGTAAGTCCCTTTTGTGTCCACAGTCTTAATATCTTTTAGTGTTTTTTTCAGCTTAATCTACTTGCTTAATTTTAATCCTTTGTGCTTGTAAGGTTTAAATCTAGGTCTGTCTTTAGCTTGTTTGCTTTCTTCCTTGCTTATTGTCTAAAAAAAGTCCAAACAGTTCAAGCTTCTTATGTCCAAGTCTTAACTAGCTAGTTTTACATACTGTCAGCTTATTTTGTGCTTTTTCCAGCTTATTTTTAAGTCTTAGAAATAGTTCCCTTTATTAAAGTTGCTTATTTTCTCTTGTTCTTTAAGTTTTTCCAAAAAGAAAATAAAAAAATGTTTTATAAAAAGGATAGGTCCAGGACTTGAACCTGCGACCTACCCTTCTCACACACACGTATTTAACACCACTCTCTACTACACACATGCCCTTGGGTCTTTTTCATTAAGACTCCATCCCACTTTTCTTTTAAACCCTTTTGCATATTAAGCTTTCAGCCCTTGTGGGCTTATTTCCAGCTTATTTAAATAAGCTGGTGATTCCCTTTTATTTTTCTTAAGTTCTAAATAGCTTAAAGTACTTTTCCTTTTTTTCAGAATTTTATAATTTAGTTTACTATTTTTAATAATATTTTTAGATTAAAACTGTTTTTAATTCATAATAAATTAAATAAAAGTCAAAAAAATATAATTCTTTTTTCTAAAACCTTCTTTTATCATTTAGGTCTTTTAAATAATAAATTTCCTTTTCTAGGGTTAAAATTTAAAGTTTTAGGTTTTTAAGTCGCGTTTTAAATTCCCGTAAACGTTTTCGTGTTTAATTCGTTTTAGCTTTAATTGTTGCTTGTTTTTATCTGTTATTTGCTTTACATTTGTAGAATTTAGAATCCAAAACCAAAAATCTTAATCAATTCAAAATCCCGATCAAAAACGTCAACACGAAGTTTAATTCACGCCTCGCAGGAACAAAAACGACCCGGGAAACGACTAGAAGGGGTTACCTCTGAAGTCGATACTTCCGGAATTATATTTTATTCGTGAGTTGGTTTTTTCGCTAATTCACCTATATTATATATATATATACTATTGACTACGATTAATTTTTGACGCCGCTGCCGGGGAGGCTGTGTTACGAATTTCAAGTTATCGTTTGAAGATTGTTTTTTGAAGATCTTTCCTCGGAAGTTATTTTTGTTTTTGTGAATATTTTCATATAAAAAAAATACAAAAATATTATAAAGTAGTCAAATTGAGTTGTATTTTATGTTCTTAAAGCACTCAAAATTGCTTGTTACAAACTAGTTCTTAAAACACAAAGAGAGCATAAAAGGTATAAGTAGTTAAGAGAATATCACACCTAGTCCAATGACGAGAAGGAAATTCCTCATCAGGTGGCGTGTGTAAGGAGGGTGGGAGAGTGATAAATCCAGTTCTTGCATTGCGGGAGCTTGATGGACTCTCAATAGCTTGCTTTATTGGCAAGCTAGGGAGCCTTGTAGATTCATTGAGTGTGAACCCTGAGTTAGAAGCAAGGGTTCATGTTAATTCTAATATCTCTTCTTTTCCTCTTATTATTCTTACTGTTGTCGCATATCAGGCAGAACGCTAGTTATAAGTTAAACACGCTAAGGTCGTGTACCCAATTTTTAAGCTATATTTTAAAAAGTGCATAATCTTAATCAATAAATGCTTATAAGTAGTCATTATTTTTGATGATAGATAGTCAGTTTTTATAATAATTTGAAAGAAAAATGATTTTTCTAAGTGGTCATTTTCACCAACAGCTACTAACCTAAGTATCTAACTAAGCTAGTTACACTTTTTGTAAGCAGCATCTACCTTAAAGCTAACAGTACACACCGTCCAGATTATTACAGCTATGTCAATTTCTTCAGGATTTTCAAAGGTACAGTACTTGAACATAACCCTAGCAGTACTAACCAAGATAGTACTAGCAGTTTAAAACTGTTAGCTACTGGTAGGTCAATTTAGCTAATCAGCTTATTATTTCAGCTTTTTACAGATTTTGTCCTTAGCCTTTTAGAGTAGATTAAACATTGTCGCCTAATGATTGCTTAATATTTTTATTTCCCTTCAAATATTTTCATTAATGTTATCAGGTTTTGAGTATAGCTTTTAGCTTAATTTGTTGTTTCTTTGATTTTTGTTAGCCTAGCAGTACAAACCGTTTAGCCAGCATACAAACTTAAAGACCAACGCAGTACTAACTCCAAGTTAGTACTGGCGGTAGTTAAAAACCTGTTAGTAACTGTTGTTAGTCACTGTTTGTTCTCTTGCGTTTAATTTCTTAGCTTAATTGCCTGCTATAGATTATAGTGCTTATTAGGATTTAGGAATAAGCTAATTTGTCAGTCTTTATAAAGCTAAAATAGAGCTTATTTTGTGCCTTTGCAGAAAAAGGTTTTAAATTGTTTTTGCGCTATTTCTAGCTGTATGTATGTATATCCAGTTTAATGTACTTGTTTAATTTTTATGGTGCTTTTGGCTTTATCAGTATTACAATCACAAAAACATTCCTTGTTCTACATTCAACACCATTCATGCAATGGCGTTTGGCTTCGCTAATCCATTTCTAGCCTCGTTGGGGACATAAACGACCCGGGAAACACTCTATACTGGCAACCGGTTTTGACTGAATTCTCGAGCGAGATTACGTCCCTTGGTGTATTATATGTACAAACAAGATAGGGTTTTAAGGGTGTAGAGATTGCTGCTGCTTGAACCACTAGATTATACATACTTCAGCATTGTAATATTGTGCTTTATTTTTCCCCCAGCTTAAGTTTTTTAGAGTCTATAAGAAATAGTTACCCTTATATTAAAGATATAGCTTATTTTACTCGATTATTCATTTACTTTTCTTTCCTAAAAAGAAAAAAGAAGAAAATGTTTATATAAAAAGGATAGGGACCAGGAAATTGAACCTTGGACTACTCTTACACACACACGTAAGAATAACACCGACTCTCTAACTGACACACATGCGAATGTGACTTTTATTCGTTAACGACTCCATACCCACTTTACATATAAACCCTTTTATACATATAAGCGTTTCATCTCCTTATTGGGCTTATTGATCATGCTCTTATTCAAATAAGAGCTGGTAAATCTTTTATTTTTCTTAAGTTCTAAATAGCCTCAAGTACTTTTCATGATTTTTTTTTAGATTTTTATAAAATTGTTTAGTATTTTTAATATTTAATTTAGATTAAAACTGTTTTTAATTCATAATAAATTAAATAAAAGTCAAAGAAATATAATTCTTTTTTCTAAAATTTTCTTTTATCATTTAGGACTTTTAAAAATTAAATTTGCTTTTCTAGGGTGTTAAAAATCGAAGTTTAGGTTTTAAGTCAGGCTGTTTTAAATTCCCAGTTAACCGTTTATTCCTATGTTTAATTCGTTTTAGCTTTAATTGTTGCTTGTTTTTATCTGTCATTTGCTTTATATTTGTAGAAATTAGAATCCAAATCAAAAAAATCTTAATCCATTCAAAATCCCGATTACAAACGTCAACACGAAGTTCAATTCACGCCTCGTCGGAACTAAAACGTCCCAGGAAACGACTAGAAGGGGTTACTTTCGAAGTCGATACTTCCGGAATTATATTTTATTTGTGAGTTGGTTTGTCGCTTGCTAAAAGTGATTTGCCGAGGTATCGCCTATAATATATTATATATAAATAATATATATATATAAATATAAATATATATAGTAAAATATATATATATAATATTAATAATAACTATCTGACCTACGATCACTTTGCTTTAAAAAAAATATTTTTCATATTTTTTAGTTTTTCTTTATTTTTTAATTTTTTTTTACATTATTATTCGTCAAAAAATTTTAAAAAAATTTACAAAATTTTTGAAAAAAATTTCGCCCTTTTTAAAATCTTAATTTTTTCGTACTTTTTAAATTTTAAAAACTGATATTTTTTTACGTTATTATTTGAGAAAAAATTTAAATTTTTTTTACAAAACTTTTATAAAAAATTTCGTACTTTTTAAAATATTAAGTTAAAAAAAAATTATATTTATAAAAAAAGTTATTTTTTGTTACGAAAAAAATTCATTTTTTTTAAAAGTTAAGAAAAAATAAAAAATTAAAACATTATTAATTTTTTCTTCGAATTTTTTTTAAAATATAAAAAAAATTAAATTATTTTTTTTAAAAAAATTTTAAACGGTTTTATACATTTTTACGTTTTCTTACGAAAAAAAATTAACTTTTTTTCAAAAGTTAAAAAAGAAAATTTTTAATTTTTAACTTTTTAAAAAAAAAGTAAAAGGTACGAATAGTAGAAAAATTCACGAATTCTAATGTAAAAAATAATTTTTTTGAATTTAAAAAGTAGGAAAAATCTAATATTTAAAAAAAAATAAGATTTTAAAAAGTGCGAATTTTTTTTAACTTTTAAAAAAAAAATTACGAATAATAATGTAAATTTTTTTTTAAATATAATTTTTTTAAAGCAAAGGTTCACCATGCATCTCTGTGGCAGCAAAAAGAAAACAATATCCTCCTTTAAGACCTTCGTTAGTACTTAACGGAATTTTTTTTTGCATCGTTCATCCCCAGGGACGTATGGTACCTCACTTTACTAACGGAGGGATGATTTTTGGCCAAAGTATTGACGAGGACGTGGGACGATTTTTTGGCAAACCACATGGATGATTTTTGCACTTCCCTCATTATATTAATATTATCATAAGTTATAATAATAATTATAATATAATAAGTAAATATCATTTTATATATTATATGTATTATTACATATTATATTATATTATTATTCATTTCTTCTTTATATATCAAATTATTTAAGACTATGTATTACATTAATTGTATTATGTTATAAATATTTATTATTTCATATGTCTCATAAAAAAGTGTTCATCTTACTATTTGTATTTGTCTAAATAAAAAGTGATCAGTCTTTATATATGAATAATAATTATTATTGTTTTCATATTTTGCCCTTATAAAACTTGTATTAATTGGTTATTTCTAATTTTTTTTAATAAGTGTGAGAGTACAAATGATTTTTTATCATTCAAAACTTGCATTTGTTACACATATCATAATTTGCTATTTTTTGTGTGTGGACACTTTTTTCAAAACAAATGAATTACAACTGATTTAATTCATTTAATATTGTTGTGGCTAAATTTTGTAGTCGCCATTGAAAAGAGTAAAAACATTTTGAAATCTAAGATAAAAGAAGCATGAAAATATTATTATTATTGTTACTATTTATATTTTTGAATGAGAATTTATTTTAAAATATAACAATAATTATATGTGTTGTATAGATGTATTGATGCATGAAAGAATTATAAACATAGCTTTAGAACTTGTAATGTATAAAAACTATTTTTGAAAATCTTAGAAAGATAGATGAGAGATGGTCTAAAATACATTATAGGTAGTTTAGATTTAGATATTGATAGACAACTTGCTCAGAAATATCATTTATGTTAATATAATTTATAATATATATAGTATTGAACGCTATATCGTCAATGTAAGTAAGATTATTACGCCTTTATACTTGGAAGCTTTGGATGATAGCTCACTTTCGCTGCCATCAATAGAATCTAGTCACGTTGTAGGATCCCTTTAACACATGCACTTCATATCATACACGGATCTAGATCAAGAAATTAGAGAAAGAAAGTGAGATGATTTCCTAGAGAGAGAAAGAAGAGAGAGAGTGAGATGGGAGAGAAAATAGAAAAGTGAAATGTTTATTATGAAATCCACTCCTTCTTTTCCTTTTCCTAGAAGGAAAAGTTACTTATATACCCCCGACACATTAAGTGACGTTCGGGATATTTGACTAGGACCCGAG
>BQNB010091537.1:0-26852 GCA_026074375.1 Tanacetum coccineum
ATATTGACTTTATCATTATCATTTTCTGAATCCGTTTTTAAATTGTTGACATAAATTATTTTGTAAGAAAATGAATTTTTGTTGAAAATTACCATGTAGTCTTCATCGTCAGATTCGTCAAACAATATTCTAAAGTCAATTTCAGCGTTGTTAAGAGAACTTACCGTAGGCTCACACGAGAGTACTGCTTCAGATGTTAACATGTCGTTAAAGACTATAGCTGGGAATTCAGTTTCAACACATCCAAGGCCGTGAACGTCTTCATTATCCCAGATCTTACCATACGTAGCAGTTTCCCAGTTATACATCTTACCACGCCTACGAGCTTTTTCTTCCTTAAGCCTGATGTATTCCTCTATAGTAATGTTGGGATCTTCCATTTTAACCTGTAATAAATTTGCTAGAAAAGAAAACTGTCAAATAGCTTAATACGCCGTATTCAGTGAATTGAATACGCCGTATTGATGAATACGCTGTATTGGTTTAGAAAAAATTTATACGCCGTATCCAATAAATTGAATACGCCGTATTGGTTTGAAATTTTTTTACAGCGTACTTTGAATAACACACAAACACACATTATGCAAAAATATACAATGTAGGAAATCAAACATAAAAAACAAACACACAAATATGCAACTTAATCTAAACTAAATCTAAACTAAACTAAAATACTAATAAATAAGAATTAAACAACTTCACACCCCGGTAGCGGCGCCAAAAACTTGATATGTCATTGTGTATGTGTTATTTATGTATCAAGTTTTACTATTTATTTTATGCCAACTATACCTAAAAACAACACTTTAACGGGCAGTGTACCCGGTTAGATGGAGTTTCGTGGTAAGTAGGGTGTCGATCACTAAGAGCGAGAGCGTTGATTTCTAATTCTATCAGTATTTTAGTTATCTAAGTTAAACCTTAAACTAATGCAAAAGGGGGGTTTCAGCCTAAGAGACTAGCACGGTTTTGTGTATCTAACCTAAGGTTTTGATGACAAGTAAAGCAACAAACACACACAAGAAGACAAACAAACGATAGAGGAACGGTTGAGAACTAATGTAAGGAAAACGTATCAACTATGAATAATCCGATAAAACGCAGGTTTGTTTATTTAGTGCAATGATTATCTTATCTCAAAGAGGCATATCATTCCTAGACTTATGCGGCACTTCTTCCTAAGACCTAGACACACTATTCCTGTCACAATTAGACGCATCCGCATAAAGCAAACATTTGTTGATAATAATCTATCTTAGGATCTAAGTAATGGTGCTCTTACAAAACCCTAGCTCATCGAGACTTTACCCACTTACTGCTTAACGGCTCTTTATATACTAGTAGTCTACTGTTTGAGTCTTTACCTATGAAATAAGAACGTACTCATTGATCCGTCACCTGCTAGTCCAACTAAGCTCACTATTGTAAAGGAAAAGATAGGTCAATATTTGTGATCCTATGATTCTAGATATATAAATTACAATATGGAGAGCTATCCTGGACTCTTAGCCTACGCCCAAATAGCATCGATGTTGCAGCGCATTAAATATGTAAGACTAGACCCAGTTGAATGATAGGTCGCATACTTAAGCACGTAAACGAATATAAATTGATAAACATAAACAACAATCAACGATAAATTAAGCAATCAAGATAAACAAACCAAACATTAGATCTTCATAAACATGGATGATACCGAAAGGTATCAGCCGATAAGTATTGTAAAAATACACATGGTTTGATATATGAACGATTAAAGTAAAGAAACCTCGATCGAACGCGTATTCGGTTATGCGAAGATTACAAGAGTTTTACTATGATCTTGAGGCTCTTTTCTGACCTTCTAGGTTCTTCTGATCGTTTCTTGATCGACTTGGTGGTTTAGGGATTCACTTGCATACTCAAAAACTATGTTTTGGGTCGTCTATATATAGGGTCTGATAGTCGGTTCTATACGCCGTATCCATCGATATGGGATACGGCGTATTGGGCTTTCTTGGAGTAAGGACCACGTTTGATATCTTCCAGAAGCTTCGTGTATAATAAATCTTGAATACGGCGTATTGATGTTCCTGTATACGGTGTATTGGACTTAAATCCTTCGTAGCATCTGGTGAAGTGTAGGCACGGATACGCCGTATCTTCTTAATGGATACGGCGTATTGGGTAAATCTAGCTTGTTCTTCTTCGTTGACCAAAGTATTACATACAACGTATCATTGACATGGATACGGCGTATTCATCAAAGTCAGGAAATGGTCTTTTGATTCGTCAAAGTCTTGGATATGTCGTATAGGTCTAGAATAATACGGCGTATTTGCTGTCAGATCAGTAGACTTTCTTGAACTCTTCATTTATGCTCAAAATTCGTGCCTTTTGCTATCTTTCACCAATTACTCCATAATTACTACAATTCTTAAATATAAACGATTAAGTAACAATAACTATACAAAACATGTTAATAACATAGGATAAATGATGCTATAAAATAGACGTTATTTGATGTCATCCGCAATGTTCTAGGATTTCGTGTAATTCTCTACCCAAAACACACCTTCTTATAATTCCGTCCAGACATGATTTGAAGAGGTATGGGTCGTCCTATATGTATTTTCGTACATCACTCAAGAATTGTTTTCTTAAATAATAAGTCAGATGCTGAGGAACGATCTTAGAGATGAGGAAATTCACATAATCTGCATACCATGAGTCGGTTTCAATATTTTTTATTTAATTACCATAAGGTGTTTGTTAGGAAAATTATCTTGTATGGTATCTTCGCTTAATTCCTCCAAACCTGGATTTTCAAGTCTAGAGAGATGGTCAGCAGCTAGGTTTTTAGTCCTTTTTTTATCCTTAATTTCGATAGTGAATTCCTGAAGAAGTAAGACCCACCTTATTAATCTAGGTTTAGCATCCTGTTTGCTGAAGAGATATTTGAGAGCTGAATGATCAGTGTAAATCACTGTTTTAGACATTATTAGATAGGACCTAAATTTGTCAAATATGTATACTATTGCTAATAGTTCCTTTTCAGTAGTGGTATAATGTTCTTAAGCATTGTTCATAGTTTTACTTGCATAATAAATTAAGCGAATTTTTTTCTTAATCCATTGTCTTAGAACGGCTCCAACGGCATAGTCGCTGACGTCACACATTAACTCAAAATCTAAATCCCAATTAGGGTCAATGATCACTGGAGCGGTGATAAGTTTATCCCGAAGTCAAATTTGGTGTCCTTCATCAACAATTGAGTCATAGGTCGGGCTATTTTAGAAAAATCCATAATGAATCTTCTATAGAACCCTGCATGTCCTAAAAACCTTTGTATACCTATGACGTTGATTGGGTAAGGTAAACTAGCGATCACATCAACCTTAGCTTTATAAACTTCTATTCCTGCCTTTGATATTTTGTGCCCTAAAACAATGCCTTCTTTAACCATAAAATGGCATTTTTCCCAATTAAGAACTAGGTTCATTTCTTCACATCTGGCTAACATTTTTGATAAATTATTAAGACAAGTTCCGAAAGAGTTTCCTAACAGGGAGAAGTCATCCATTAAGACTTCCATAAAATCTTTACACATGTCATGGAAGATTTTTGTCATGCATCGCTGAAATGTGGCAGGATCGTTACATAACTCAAAAGGCATTCTTCTATAGGCAAACGTGCCATACGGACAAGTAAAGGTGGTCTTTTCATGGCCTTCTAGTGCTAAAGGAATTTGGAAATATGCAAAGAATGCATCCAGAAAGCAATAGTATTCATTTCCTTATAGTCGTTCAAACATTTGATCAATGAAAGGCAAAGGAAAATGGTCTTTTCTTGTTGCATCGTTAAGTTTTCTGTAATCGATACATACCCTCTAACCTGTGATTGTTCATGTTGGAACAAGTTCGTTATCTTTGTTGGCAATCACAGTTGTTCCTCCCTTCTTAGGAACCACATGAATTGGGCTTACTCAAGGACTATCTGACATGGCATAGATTAGTCATGCGTCAAGAATTTTTAAAATTTCTGTTTTTATGACGTCTTGGAATTTAGGATTTAATCTACGTTGAGGTTGTACGGTAGGTTTGGAATCTTCTTCCATCAAAATCTTGTAAGTACAAAAAGAAGTACTAAATCCTTTAATATCAAAGATTTTCCATGCCAAGGCATTTTTATGTTTTGTAAGGACTTCTAATAGTAACTTTTTTCCTAATGAGATAATAACAAAGAAATGATGACAGGTAATTTACGATTGTTGTCCAGAAAAACATATTCTAAGTGGGAGGGGAGTTCTTTGAGTTTTGGAGTAGTTTTTTCATCGTTGATAGAATTTGCAGCGAAGAGAGCTGGGTTATCATCATCTTCATGAATTTCAAGTAGCTGGTAAAGAATGGGTTCAATCGAATTATTGTGGTCTTGAGGAAGAATTTATGTAATATCGTTAACTAAGAAAAGGTCAATTGTGTCTGCAGCATCGCAGGTGTCTTCATTAGATGGAGGAAATCTCATAGATTTTTCTAAATCAAAGGTGATGATTTCATCTGCTACTTTGAAGTATATCTTTTTACTAAAAACACCAATCATGGCACGTGCTATGGCAAAAAATGGTCTTCCTAGAATAATAGGAATTCTTTGATCCTCTTTCATATCAAGTATTACAAAGTCGACTAGGAAAACGAATTTATCGATTTTTACCATGACGTTTTCTGCAATCCCTTTTGGAAAATGAGTGGTTCTATTTCAAGTTCGATACACATTCGTGTGGGTTTAATATCCCTTAGGTTAAGTCGTAGAAACATCGAGTATGGAATTAGGCTTATGCTTGCCCCTAAATCAGCCAAGGCCTTAGTAATTCCACTTTTTCCTATTACACAGGGTATAGTGAAACCTCCTGGGTCCTTTTCTTTATGAGGGACTTTGTTTAGAATGACTGCGGAGCATTGTTCATTTAATATAATTTTAGATGCTTCGCTTCCCTTTTCCTTTTTTGAAAGAATATCCTTCATAAACTTGGCGTATTTTGGCATTTGTTCTAGGGCTTCTATAAAGGGGATGTTGATGTGAATCTGCTGGAGGTTCCTAAGGAATTTATAGAACTATTCATTTTCTTTCTCCTTTTTTTGGTCGACTGGGGAAGGGATAAGTGGATCAGTTTTTTATGGGTTGTTATGTGTTTGTTCAGGAGTTATTTTCTCAGTGGTAGGGATTTGTCCGATGGTAATGTTATGTAGGCCGTCGCTATCCTCAAGCGGGTGTTTGTGTTGTTTTATACTTTGTGCTGCTCAAGGGAATTAATACTGTTCGCAATGTTTAATATTGCTTGTCATGAGTTAGTACCGCTCTATATAGAGTTAGTACTGCTATGTTTTATTTTAGTGTTCAGCTTCGTCGGTAGAAAGAGTTTTGTACGTTAGTGCTATCCGACATAAAAGAGTTTGTACCGCTAGCTTTGTATGATATCGGACAATACATATTTTTGGATGGTTTTGGATTTCGGACAGAACTGGTTTTTTCTTATTGATTTTATGGCTCGTTTTGGATTTGTTGAAGAGGTGATTACGAAGACAATTGAATATTGCTTATTTGATGTTGTAGTTGAGTTTCATAGATGTGTGTTCTTATTATATCTTAAACGACTTACAACGTTTGAAGATAACTTGTTCGTGCTTATATGATGTTAACGAAGACTTGAAAAATCTAGGAATGTGTGATTTTTCTAATGATGCTCAATGCTCACATTCGCTATCACTTAAAGGAGTTACGTTATTGTGCTCAGTGTCTCATTTTATAGGATAAATGAGGATTTTGTCAAGAGGTTGCGGTCTACTTATACTTTTCCCTGTAGTATGAGTTCGACGTCACGTGGATAGTGCAAGACATAAGACACAAGTTTGGGAGATTCTACTTCTTCATCAAATTCGTTATACTCAGTTTTCTTCATCAGTGATCACTACATAGAGCCTACAGAGTTCGAGATTCAAGAGATGGTAAACATATTGGTTTCAAGGGAAGCTTAATGATTAAATGTTTAACCATCTACATGTACCACTTGATGGGAAGTGTTTACAAGTTGCATATCTACAGAATACCCTTATTAGATGATTACAAAAAGAGGAAGAAGATTACAGGTTTATTGATTTGCAGCTTATTATGTGTGGTGGCATGTTCAAGAAGATCTTAAGTCAAGCGGAAGCATTGAAGATTGTTTCATTCATGAAGACAGTTTTGTAATATCAAATAGGGGAAGATTGTTGGGATCTCAGATTTGATGATTACAAAGTTACATATGCATAAATGAAGAAAGATGAAACAACAAGGACTTAATGTGATAAATTAAGTTAGCTTCCTATGTAAGCTAGGTTTTCTTGTAAACCCTTTATATAAAGGGTCATAGAAATCTAGTTTAAAACATCCAAAAACATAGAACTCTCCAATGAGAGTCTAGACACACCAAAGAAAGCATGTGTGTATTAGTTAGTTTATGTATTAGTTAGTTTAGCCTCAAGGATCATTTGATCTTGGGGATATAGTGAATAAAGAAAACCTTGAAGTAACTATGATTTATATGTTATTATTCCGCTGTGTAAGTTTATTAATCATTGTTACTATATCCAGGATGAGTCTTAACAACGATCTTAGGGGTCTTAACAGACTTCTCATTTATTCTCGTTACAAACGTTTTGGTATTATGGTTGTGTGGTATTTAAGTAGAACAACTCAATGCACTTGGGCTAAGTGCGACATCAACACAAAATACTCAAAACATTCCCAATCGTTAAAACGAGACAATTGACCAAAGAATCCAAGAGAATCCGACGAGAAATAAATAGGAGTTCAAAGATTAAAATAAACGAACAATCATCTCCGCAACGTTAAAGTATATATATATTTTTAAATATACATATAATAATAAAATATTATTTTATTATTTTCGTCTCTTTATCTGGCTAAACGGGGTAAGTATAAAATCTTATCGTCTTAGTACGTCCATGTTCAATCGTTTAATCTTAACATTTAACATTTATAAAAGTCGTCTTTTGTCCTTTAGTTGAATTGACTCCAAATAATCATTCCACATTATTTTCTAAGTGCGATATTTTTCAAAAATCTTGACATGACCCGTTTGTTTGTAAAAGGTTTCCAAGGTTTCAAAACTTTAAATTTCTATACTTTTCACAATTTTTCCAAAATTCCGACAAAATGCCAAAAAGTCCTATTTCAAAGCGTTTATCCATTATTACTAAAACCAACCATATTATCCATTTTTCCACTTCTGTAAATCTATTTATCCGAATTAGTAATCCAAACTACAAAATTTTCTTTATCAGGCCCAACATTACTCCCATAACATTTGTTAAGTACAATATAATTACTTTTAATTCCAATCTAAGTCCATTGATCCATTCACAAGTCTAATTTATAAAATTTTCTCCTATTGGGCCTGGAAGCCCAATGTTAGTCCATTAAGGTCTTAATATTTAGCCCGATAGTAAAATTAGTCCATAACCTTTTATATAAGTCAAAAATATAAAACGAAGCCCAATACGCCTTAAGCCCATTAAGCCGTAACTAAAATAAGCCATAAGCCGAACCAAATAAGCCATAAACCGAATAAACCATAAGTCCAAGTATAAGCCAAAATCACAATAAGCCATAACCTCGAAATATAAGCCGAAGTCACAATAAGCCATAAGCTCAAAATATAAGCCGAACTAAGTAAGCCCAACATAAATCAATCATAAGCTCGAATAAGCCATAAGTAAACCGAAACAATTAAATGACCAAGACTCGATAAGCCGAAACTAATATAAGCTAAACCTGAACATTTTGAAGAGCATTTTGATGCTTGAGTTTGCAAATTGGTATTTGAAATTTGACAGTTTGTGAAGTTGTGAATTTGATATCGGATCTTAACGTGTTATGAAGTGTTGCTTGTATTGTGGTGAGAGAGAATGCATTTTAATTCCATGAGATTCTTACTACTCGATGGATTAAAACCGAGACCGAAAAAAAGATTACTTAGTCAGGATTTTACAAAATCTATAGAAAAACCATGAAATGAAAATTGACATATTTCGCTTGAAGGATTGCATATTTCGATTGGCTAACAATTGCATGTTTCTCTTGAATATTCAACACTTGTTTCGCTTGAAAATTAATCCTGCATATTTCGCTTGTCGATAACATATTTCGCTTGGCAATTAACTGTATATTTCGCTTGTCAATTAACATATTTCGCTTGACAGTTTAACATGTTTCGCTTCGACTTAAACATATTTCGCTTGCAATCATTCTTTCATGTTTCGCTTCAGTTTAACATATTTCGCTTGAGTTGTCAAAAATTTGGCAGAGTGTCTTTCTTAGTAAACTGTAATATTTTGCTTTAACTTTAAACCTGCATATTTCGCTTAATATCAAACGTACATGTTCCGCTTAACCGATGACATATTCCGCTTGACGACTCAAACGTGCATATTCCGCTTGATGTACTTTTCGAGTGAAGGACCACTTTTACTAGAAAACAAGTAGTCCTTTTCTTGTGAAGCAAAAATATTGGATCTATGTTCCCTTGACTTAACCGGTTTGGGACCACAAAAATAAGAGAATTCACAAATAAGCCACGAAATAAGCTTGAAATAAGCTCGGTATAAGCTCAAAATAAGCAACAAAAATTTATGAAAACTAAGAAACTAGTTTGAAGATCAAACAAAAGGGGACTAGACTCTTGTGAATCTTCTAAATCAAACCCACTACACCACGTCGTGAATAAGAAAAAAAAAAGCCGAATAGAATAAGCTTATTAGATAACTTAATAACTTATCTAAGACATGATATGGCTAGAAAATAAGCTTTAAGCTAGAATGAGAGATAAGAAATGGAGAGCTTAACAAATGGAAAACCTCAAAACTTATGATGACGTGTTAATGTGCTTATTATCTAAATAAGCCATGAATTATGAGCTTATTACCACGAATCCAACACTAAACACCTCTTGGCGAGTGATACCACATGATATCCCACAATATAATCCTTACACAATAATAAGCAAACCCAAATAAGCCCTTGATGAGCCGGCAATAAGAAAGAAAGAAAAGAAAGGAAGAAAAGAACTTGGAATGTTAGATTAAGAGAGAGAAATTGTGAGTTACAAAGTGATCAAAGCAACCAACACCCCTCTATGTATGGATAGGGTTTCTTTTATACCCCTATCCAACCTGTAGGTGTATGGGCTTTTCTACTTGGGTCGGGCTTGGCATATCTTAGGCTTTGAGCCCGAAACACAGACAATATTAGATTACAATCCAAGCCCGTTAAACCCGACTATCCTATTACTTTACAAGACCCAATTTGACTTCATAAGACCGATAACATTCTTGTTTGACTTAATATAATTAAGGCTAACAATAACAGTCTCCTTACCATTAACAGTTTTTGTTACTATGGGTGCATTACCATTTTCTACGATCTCCCATAGAGTTTTAATCAATGCACTGTAGGTACTGCTCCATCCTCATCTTCCAGATATCATAATCACCAAGTTGGAGTATGGGTAGCTTGATGATTTGAGTAGATTGAGAATCCGTTGCTTTCTGAAAAAGAGATTCTACCTCCCCGTGTGTGTAGCTAAGTTTCTTTTATTCAAAGCTTCTCACAAGCTTAAATACCATTGTTGATCTAATAGAATAGATCTTGTCTTATTTTATATTAGGCTAAATTGTATGAATATTAGTTTCAAAACTTTATGATAGGAACTTTGATTTGTGATATTAAAGACTATGCGAATATAGTCAATATTCCAAAAGAATTTCAATGAAACAATTAATGAATAAGATTAATAACAAACAGTTTACCAAACTTTCAGCCTCAATATAATACGAACACTCTTAATAGTGTTAGGGTTACAAAACCTTGAAGCTATATCGATATCAAAACAAACAATTTCTAGATATCTAACTCTATGCCCTAGGACCTCCTTTTATACACCAAGGAGTCCTAACCGGCTTACAATATTTTCCTAAGTTATCATAATCTTTTAAACAAATAACTTATACGTATCTTTTACAAAAATATCTCATGCATATCCCACAAACAATATTTATCTTTTCTCTAAGCAATCTTTATCCTTTCAGCAGTAGTAATCTTTCAGTAGTTGTAACTTGTAATCCAGCAGGCTTTAAACTTCAACACTAACATGAGGTATCTTTTGTACCAGCTAGCACTACACCTGGTACAAGCAAATTTAACTACTTAGATTGTTTTCTTCAATCTATCATCAGCAATACTAGTTAACTAGCAGTACTAACTTTACTCTAGCATTACTAACATTACTAGCAGTAGTAATATACACTAGCAGTAGTAACTTACACTAGCAGTAGTAACTAGCAATACTAACTACTTACCATATTTTTCATTAAGATTACTAACAGCACTAACTTATGCTTAGCAGTAGTAACTAATACCTTAACAGTAGTAACTTCAAGAAGGCTTTTAATCCCAACACCTTCATCCCTATACCTTGCAGGTATAGCAATTGTTCTCTTTGCTCTATCACGCACCAGAACATAGTTTTCCAGATTCTGTTATTGAGGCCCTTCATTTTGTTCCTCATCTTCATTCCTTGGATTTTCCTAGTATACAGGTTCCATATTGGTTCGACTATACTGCCTTGAAGTTCTACCTCAAACTCAACATCCTTCCCAGAATTTGCATCACCAGCACCCTTGAGAGTATCCTTATACATAAGGCTCTCATTAAACATCATATCCCTACTTATGATTATCTTTGGTTTGACATCATCAAACCTCCATAATCTGTATCCCTTTACACCATCATGATACCCCAGGAATATGCATTTTATAGCTCTAGGTTTGAGATTCCCCTGATTCACATGTGAATAAGCAACGCAACCTAATATCCTCAATATCTCGTAATTCACCGGATGTCTTGATCATAAATCCATAGGTGTCTTCTTCTCCAATGCTATAGATGGGCGAACCCTATTGATCAAGTATGCTGTCGTCCATCGTTGCTTCTACCCAGAAAGAATTTGGCAAAAACAGACTGAACAGTAAAACACTAACCTTGTTTCGAGAGCGTCTTTTCATTTTTTCAGCTTGACCATTTTGCTTGCGGTGTGTCCTCCTAACTGTCAAATGTCTTACTATCCCGCTCTCCTTGCATAAGTTATTGAATTCCTGATTACAAAACTCTAAACCATTATCCGTTCATAGTTTCTTTAGTTTTCTACCTATCTGGTTTTCCACCAACTGCTTGCACTCCTTGAACTTGCTGAACGCCTCATTCTTATGTCTAAGAAAATGAACCCAAACCCTCCCTGAATAATCCTCAATAATCGATAAGAAGTATCGCACTCATCGATTTCACCCGAAAAGGACCCTAGAGATCGCATGGACATTGTCTATATACTCCCCTTGACTGTGTGATGACCTGACAAAACTACCTAGTCTGATGTTCCCCAGAAACACAATTTTTACAGAATTCGAGCTTACCTAGACCTTTATTCCCAAACACGTCTCTTCTTTCCAGTTCATGCAAGCCTGCTTTACTAATGTGACCCATGCATTTATGTCACACCTGGGCAAGACTCTCTTTTTCTTGTATACCGACACTAGCTTCACCTGATTTAGCCCAGCCATCCAGGAGTATACACAATTTCCCTTCATAGTTCTTGAACAAAAACAATCAAAGAACCATTGATCACCTTATATTTTCCATCTGCAACATCACGGTTTTCTTGGCCTCTCGATCCAGAGTGCCCAAAGATATCAAATTTCACTTCAACTCGGGAATGTAACGCACATTCTCAAGCACAAATTTTGAACCATCTTTCATTTGTACTCTTACCTTCCTTGTCCCCTTGGAGGGGAACTATGCTCATATTATCACCGTGCAAAAACCGTCCCCATTGAAACTCCTTAAATCAACAAGAAGTCCCTCCTAGGCGTCATGTGTGAAAGGACGATGCAACCAGAGGCCAATGATCCATACAAGGAACCTTCTACTCCTCACCGCCATCAAACATGTCAACATTGTCAGAAACATCAGAATGCATACCAGAACCCTGTCCGGCATTCTTCTTGACAAAGCTAGTTGATTTCTTCTTGTTCCTTTTTAGATAGTCTTTCTTCAGGTGATCCTCATAATAGCATATGTAACACTTCAGTATATAAGTTCCTTTACCTTTCGACTTCGATCGAAAACTATCACGTCCTTAATTATCCTGATGATCTGACATTCCCCTTACATATAACCCATCATCATCATCTTTTGAATCTGTCCTTTTTTCAACTCCGTGAATTGAGGCTAGACCAAGGACATCTTCCAATTAGTGAGCGTACCTCTCTTTTATAAAGCATTATTCTCATAAAGTTATCATTTGAGATGGTAATGCGTAAGTACTGAGTGCCTGATATTCTCATCAATATCAACGTCTATGTTCGCCAAGTACGTTCAACTATTAAACTAATTCTATATGTTTAGGAAAATTTCTTACCTTGGAATTCCATGTAGAAAGTGAATAGCTTTCTTCTTCCTCGTACAATTTAGTGGCTAAAGACTTTGTCACTAACAATGTTTCACTTTAACAAAACAACCAACAGCAAAATCTTCTTTGTTGACTTCCTAACACCTTGTTATCCAAGCACTAAGAGTTAAGGCATGTGTGATTTCTTGTTGATATCCGTCTTTAACGCCGACTAGTTTATTCAGCGTTCGTCTCATGTCATGGTTACGGGAAATGGATCTTACACAGCTACCCCTCAACAATGTTGAATTAATAGACACCGCATCTTCACACGCCATAACCCGAAGTATCTTAGCCCCGTCGAATTTTTTGACGTTAAACATCGCTATCGACGACATATACTTTAACCCTTGTTGCAAACAAAAAAATACCTTCTTGCAAATCGATTTAATTAGAAACCCTAAATCTCGATCACGAACAAGTAACCAAGTCGATAATCTTGAGCCCCAAGTATCACGACTTTTAAAACTTGTACCATAAGAAACTTTATCCACAAACTACTCTTGCTTACAAAAACTATATTTGTTAAAGACGTTTTAATTATACTAATCAAAAGTCAAACAACCAACAATTTTCACCAAGTTAATAACAGTACCTTATCACGTGCAAAGAAAAAATAACAACCAATCAGTAGCTCTTTTTCTTTCTTATTTCTTCACGTGATGTTTAAATATTAACTCAAACCACCACCTTCCTTGTTTAAACTTCTTCTCTTTCTTTAATAAAAACCTGCAACTCCAAAAAGCGATTCGAAAAAACTCGAAACTCTTTTCTTTGCTCGAACCCTTGAACCAGCCCTCGAACTTCAAGACCACAATAATCTCGGCACTTGATACCACTTGTTGTACGACTACGACAACAACCCGAAGCTCGATCGCGGAATGCTAGATCGCGGTATAAATCGAGCATAAGTAGCAGCCTTCAACGACACCCGTTGAAGAATAAATAAAGAAGAATAATGAAGAACAATGCAAGTTTAACGAAGATTATTTATTAAATCTTGAATCGGTTACAGGATAGAATAAGAAAGGTTATGTGTGTGTTTAGAGACCTTAACTTTTCTCTATTTATGGATGGAGGGGGCAAGCAATTTGTTAACCGACATATGTTAGCCGGACTTCAAGGCGGGGTCTAATTGTGAGAGATCCTAGGCCTATCATCTCACCAAGTTTAACATATAGCCCAACTGAGGTTCCATTCTAAAACTAATTGTTGATAGAAGGAGTAGCCCAACAAGCATTATATGTTACTTTGAGATTATAATTTTTCCGAATGATGGATTGGGTTTGCACACCCAACACTCTCCCCTGAAACCCAAAACCACCTTGGGCCTCCTTCAACTATTGCCACGATCCACACCTTTTTCATACGCCCGTCCTTTACATACGAACACCCCGCATTTTAGGTTCCTTTTCTGTACAAGGTTTACCGGGATCCACTAATACTGTCGAACTGGGGTCTAATCGAGGGAACACCATCCACACCACCACTGGGCCAACCTGGCTCTGATACCAATTGTGAGAGATCCTAGGCCCATCATTTCACCAAGTTTAACACATAAGACCAACTGAGGTTCCATTATAAAACCAATTGGTGATAGAAGAAGTAGCCCACCAAGCTTATATATTAACTTTGAGATTATAATTTTACCGATGTGGGATTGGATTTGCACACCCAACATTGACTTATCTTGAACAATAACAATACATAATTCTGTCGAAGCGAGATCTGATGAAGATACGACGTAGATAGCATACACTTAACCGAAGGTAAGGACTGCATCCAGGTTGAATCAACTAGAATTTGTTTACCAATTTGGTGACTGTGTATATGTTTGTAAATTTTAACCATGATGGGCATGTTCATTATTGAGTGATATCTTAAACTAGTAAAGTAGACGTATTAATTTACATGCGAATAATTTTTTTTGGAAAGGGTTTGTTAATCTAGTACTCTTCAGTGTCCTGATTACAAATTTTAGCATAGGAAATCACAATTGTGACCCTAATAAATTTTTATGTTATCATATTTGTTTTTAGTTTTGTTGTCTTCCATAGTTTACAAGTGGTTCAAAGCATGCAAGCTCACCACAATAATACATCACCGATCATTATTCTTTTAATTAATAAATAAAATATATGAGTAAATCGTAAACACCGTCCCGTGGAATAGGGAAATATTGCATTAGCAAACTCTTACTTTTTTAAAGCGGCGTAAGCACAGTCCCAGTCACTTTTGTAGGTAATTTTTGGTGTTAATCTATATCGTCTTATCCCAACTGAAATAAAATAGACCGTTCATTGCCCTTAAGTGGACAACTAGCACATTAATTTAATGCTTTTTAGTCATTTCATGTTAGGGCAAGTACGATATTTACACTAAACGAGGTTTTAGATTCGCGCTATGCAGCGGGGTGATTGTATACGACATAAATTTTTAGTTGATTTCATGATTCCTACACAAATGCATAAACCTAACATGAGCAACATCATACGACAATAATAAAGACGCCAAAGAACAAAAGAGATGAAACTAAAAATAGTTTAATAAAGGTTGTATTAAAAGAACAGAATCCAGACTAAGTATGAAGCATATGCAAAAGCAAAGATCCAAATTTCATAGATTATTAAGTAAGAACACCTACATTTTTATTCCTAGAACCATAGCCAGATTGAAGAGTAAGCACAAATAGTAAAGTTATTGAATGACTATTCGCGTCCTACTGCCTTTATCCGCTAGCTGATTTTTCTTCGAAAAACTCTACTAACATTGGATCAAGATCCTCTGGTGTGAATCTGTTTTGAGGGATTTTTACCTCCATTGATCATAGGTTTGCACAATTACAACACATGATCAGCTTATGACACTAAAACAAAAGGCAAAAATAGCAAAAAGGTGGTGTAGGAAACGGTCTAAAATGGTCGGTTTGACCCGAAACTCCTTTTGTCCAACCTCTTTTGGAAAACATGTTGTATATTAGTATGTCAAACTTGATTACAAAAGTCATGCTATTTCAATAATAACCTACTTTTTTAAAAATGATTTTAATCGTTTTAATGCATCTATTTAAAAGATTTGTGTTCCTATTATCTGTTTAAAAAGGGCTATTTTTTACTAAAAAGTTATATTTTGACTCACTCTCATTGCCTGGCATGTTTGATGACGTGCTAATACTCCCATGTGCGCATAAGAAGCTTCACTTGATTAACGGAATCATCTTGCACACAATTACTAACCACAGCCGACGCAAGCAGCACATTAAGAAAAAACATGAATAAAAACAAAAAAAACTAAAATAAAAAAACTTCAGTTTGGAATTCGTATCGACATCACAACCTTCAGATTATGCCTTTTTTTAAATATATAACTTGAATCTAATGCTATCTTGTATTATTTAGCTATAAAGGACTTTTCAAATGGTGTAAACACGTTTAAATATATCTTAAAAACATATTTTTTTTAGAGAGAATTGCAAAAATGGTCCTTGTGGTTTGGCCAAATTGCACGTTTGGTCCGTCGAGTTTTGAAATTGCAATAAAACGTCCGTGTGGCGAAGGTTTGATTTCACTTTGGTCTTTGGTCGAACTAAAATGACTTAAATACCCTCTTCAACTTTAATAATTTTTTATTAGTTTTCATTCCTTATTTCTTTTTTCCATAAAAAGATAAAAAAAAAACCTTATAAAAAAACCCATGGATCTCGAACTCTCAATCATCTCAGTCCAAAACACTTAAATATTATATCCCACATTTGAATCCCATTTGAATAGGAACACAAACTTGTTCTTATAACCCATGAATAGAACAATATTGTGATAAACAGTTACTTGTCAAGGTTTTAAGTTTTATAAAATATTATGATTTTTATAGCAAAGTCTTTCGATTTCTCAGTTTTCTTGGAGGAAAGCTGAAAAAGTTTGACTTCAGTAGACTAATTTTACGTTAAAACGGTTCTGGTTTAACGGGTGTTGAGAGGAGTCATGGATTTTGTAATGAGAATCCTTTGATTCGTTGCTAAAGAGTTCCTGTGCTTTTTAAGTATTGAGTGATATGTGCGGTGACCAATCAGTTCCTACACCAGGTAAGGAGTTAATGATCCTCCCTAGAACCCATTGGATCCCATCATGACAAGGTAATCTATTAATGGTGCAAGCTAGGTCTAAACCACCCGTACTACCAAAACCCAAGGTTACACGATAGTCAAGGAATATCTAACGAAACCATAATTTAATAGAAAACAATCATATCAAAAGTAAATTCATAACTACGCCAGCACTTTAAGTGCTTAGTCGCTCATGGTAACGGAAACACTACAAGAGATAGAAGAAATCATATATTGAAAACTCATAAATCTTACAGGATTCGTATTTTGAATGATTAAATACAAAAAGTAAGTAAAGTGTGATCTCCATTGGACTCCAGGTGGAATTCTTCGAAGGTTGGAAGCCTTTGTCTCCTCTCCAATTGGTTGTAGAGGAAGTGATGTTGATCCCAATGAATAGATCTTTAACTCCTTAGCTTTTAAGGTTTAGTACCCTTGGATAAATCCAAAAATACTAAGAATGAAATTTTGATTTGAATGATATAAACTATGCGGAAACTAGTTTATATCACTAAGAAGTATTCTCAATAAAATAGTAAATTACATTTTGAGACATAGATATAATCAACACAACAAGCTTCAATATATATTAATACGATCACTCTGACTTAGTGATAGGGTTTACAACCTTAAAGCTATGAACTCTAAGGAAAATTTAGATGGAAAACTTATATCTTTCTATACCCTAGGATCTCCATTTATACACCAAGGAGTCCTACACGGTTTGAAATAAATTCCTAACTTATCATGATCTTTTCTATAAATAAACGTAATCTCTTAATCAAATAAGTTATACATATCTTTTACAAAAATAACTTAATACTTATCTTCATAAGTATTCTTGTTCTCCAATCTTTATCTCTTTAATCCGTCTTTATCCTCGTGACAGCTATAAGTCTTCTAGCAGTTGTAATTCAACAGCAGTTGTATCTTTATAACTAGCAACACAAACAAAGCATAAGCAGTAGTAAGTACCAGCAGTACTAACCTTACGCTAACAGTTGTAACTATACTCTAGCAGTACTAAGTTATACTAGCAGTACTAAGTTACACTAGCTGTAGTAACTTTTGTACTAACAGTACTAACTACTTAGCATAATTTCCATTATGTACATGAGCAGTAGTAAGAATCCTTGAAGTCTTTTAAGTCCCAACAATCCTCCCCTAAATTTGATGTTCATCTTTTGAATCTTAAAGTTTCTTCATTAAAAGTCTTCATCATACTCAGGAGGATATGATCAAACCTTTTATTGACCACTTTGCTGTTTTACCATAAGCTTGAGCAGTTGATAACACATCTCATTAAAATGATCAGTTTAAAGTTTCTTGTTTAGCATATTGGTGATTGTTATTGGTGTGAGGGGATATCTCTTTTCAACTAACATGAAGATGTGCACATTTCCAAACCTTACAAAGTGCACTCCACATGAATCATACAATTTCCAAACACTCACTGTATAACCTTGTAGATCTCTCCATACTTTACTTTTAATGTCTGGTTCAAACATGACTTTCAAATCACCCCACAACACTCTTTCATGTTCATCTTTAGGTCTTAAATCACCATGCTTTGTTTTGACTAACTTCTAAAGAGTCTCCAAGTCTTCTCTATCAATATCTTGAAGCATCCTAATCATTAAAGAATATCTCTTGGAACTTCCATCTGCTCTAATCAATTGAAAATGCACCATTATTCCTTCTTTAAGAAGCTTATATTCAAAATCATAGGCGGTTTGGTAGCAAGTGGTATAGCATCAATTGCTATATCATCATCCTTTTTAATTACCAAATGCTTTTTCAATTCAGCTGTATCACCTGCTTCAACTTCTTCATGCTGGTCAGTTTCTTTATCATCCAACAGTTTTTGTATCTTTGGAGATTCTTGTTGATGCTCTTTTACTGCTCTTTTCTTAACAAGACTCTTCTTTCTGCTACTTTTAGCTTTCTCCTCACTACCTTCTACCTTCTTTTCATTGCTTTCTTGTACCTCTAAACCTATAGCCACAAAGGTATTTACCCTCTTCATCTCCTTGTCAAACAACTTTTGAATTTCATCATAGCTCTTTCCCTTTAGCTATTTGTATGTGTATCCACCCATGTGCTTAAGATACGTAGACATTTGAGTTCTCTTTTGTGCCTTGGTAGGAGGTATGTTCCTCTTTTCTTGTGCCCTTAGTGCAGCAAAATGTTTTCTTCTTTTCTCTATTAATTCCATAAATAGTTTTACTTTTTCTTCATCTGTCAACTCCTCTAGGATATGTTTTACAAATAACATTAATAAGCACAGCGAAATATAAAGAACAATAATGTTATTCAACAAGGTTTTTCATTCATACGTTTCCATCAAGCCCCAATTCTAGATGATCAATTCTAGAACGGTTACAATCTAACAGGGATCATAAGATCTTTAGGGATACACTAACTATTACTCTAGGCGTTTACAAATAACCATACGCCTAGACACACACACACCTTTAGTCGACTACATTTTCTGTGCACACAAAACTACATGCTTGGGACCTCCTTTTATAACATAAGGAGTCCAAGACTTACAAAGGAAGATAAACATTAGACAAATAAATCTTTTAAATATTTAGGAATATCTTCTGTTATCTTTATCTGAATAAGGAGATCTCCTAGAATCTTCAAAATCTTCCATCTCTTAAAGAATTCCAGCTTTGCATTTAAGTCCTTTTGTTTTATTCTTTTATTCATTTTGTATCATCAAATCAAGAATCCCAACAATCTTCCCCTATTTGATGATGACAAAACAAACAAAGTCGTGTACGAACTTCATCATAAAGCCAAAGCTTCCCCTGAAGTTGAGATGTAATCATCTCCCTGAATGAAACAAAATCTTCTTAATTCAGACTTCCTTTGTAACATGTCACGCCAAGGATCTATAAGTTGTAACCTGTTAATATTTCTTCCTCTTTTGTCATAATCTAATAGGGGACTTATGAATATAAGCAATTTTGATCTTGACCACTACAAACCAATATCACACTTCTAATCCAAGCCTTCTATCTCCTTAAATTACCCACCATTAAACACCATAAGAAAAATGAATTTGAGCAGTAGAAACTTACACTAGCAGTAGTAATAATGACTAGCAGTAGTAAAAACCTTCACCTCGATGATGCATGTAAATGGTTAAACATTTTAACAGTAAGCTTCCCTTGAAACCCATATGTTAACCATTTCTTGAATCTTCAAATTCTATAGGCTTTAAGTAATGATTACTGATGAAGAAAACTAAGTATAACAAACTTGATGTAGAAGTAGAATAACCCAAACTTGGGTCTTATATCTTGTACTATCCATGTGACGTCAAACTTATAAATAAATCTGTGAAATATAAGTAGACCGCAATCTCTTGCCTATTATCCTCATTTTCTATGAGACACCAGACCAAAGTGATAGCAAATGTGAGCCTTGAGCACCATAAGTTTGTAGATCACACACCTTTGCTAGATTTGTCAAGTCTTTGTCACATCGTTTCTAAGCACGAACAAGTTATCTTCAAAGTGTAACACCCACTTTAAGATATGATAAGAACACAAACCTGTGAAACTCCACTTCAACTCTAAATAAGTGATAATCAATCTTCTTCGTAACCAATTTGAACAAATAATCCAAAATACGAGCCTTTAAATGTTTACAAACATTTAAAACTAAAACCAAAAACTTCTTGTGTGTGTTGTCCAAAACATAACTCAACCGAGAACCAAAAACATGCTTTGTCACCCAATATCAGACCAAACTAGCAGTATAAACAATATATCGGATAGAACTAACAGTTTAAACTTCTTTTCTCGGACGACACTGGCAGTATTAAAAATTTCTCGGAGTTTGAGTTTCAAGTCTTGTTTGTGTTTGTGGAGATGGAGTTTGGGCAGATATAAATTTGGATTTGTTGTTTGCAGTGTTGTAAATATCGCTCGGCGGTATCTCGGCGGTCGACACCCTTTAAGCGATATATCGGTCTTGGCGGCGATATATCGGTTTCTCGACGGAGACCCTAAATTATAAAGTAATTCTGCAAAATATATATATATTTAATAAGTTTATAATATTCTTATTATTTTTAACTATATATCTTATGTATATGTTGTAAAATATACATTATGTGTGGTTTTAATTCAGTTTTGTATACTTTTATTAAATCACAATCAAGAAAATCAGAATACAAACAAAAACAAAAACAAAAAAAAACAAAAAAAAAGGCCAATTTTGACCAAAACCGATTTTTAACCGATAAGTGAAAAAACATATCGGTTGACCACCGATAAGCGATATATCAGTGATATATCGACCGCCAAGGCCGATATTTACAACACTGGTTGTTTGTTGAAGTGAGTCGATGGGATAGGATAGTTGTGGTTGATGGATATTGATTGTTCTTCCTCTTCTGAATCTTTTCCTTTTGTTAGACTCGGTTAATACCGGTTTAACTCACTGAGTTGGCTCAGCTGAGTTAACTCGGTTATCATTGTCCTGTTTTGCAGTTCATATCCGAAACCAGAAACCACATACAAAACATATATATAAACTGTTAATTAATTGTTGTTACGACCTGAGAAACCAATCCCTTAACCTGCTGTAATCCCGTGGGAATCGAATCACACATGCAAAACCTCCTTAGAGGTTACCGAAAATCAAACATCAACTTTTAGGGTGAATCAAAAACACCTTAATCGACTGAATGGAATAAATAATAAGTAAGATAGCAATGACTTGTGCAGTTTATTAAAGGAATCGTTTATACATATACTTCCCAAACTGCAGTTTGTGGTAACTTTCAAGTATAATCCATCACCAACTTCACTATTTCTGGTTTCATCTTATTACCAACACAAAAACATGAAACAGCGCACCACTATAATGTATCTCTCTACGAACACCTTGTAAATCCTAGATCAAGAGCCACGAGGACTCTGTACCAATTATGGAAACCATATGATCGTTTAAGCTTAGTTTGTTTCAGAGCTTTAATTAAGATGAACAATAACAAAGACAATAGAATGCATAGCGGAATAAACAATAAGAACATTCTTTATATTGCCTAAAAAAAAAACAAGGTTCATCATCCATCTTTATACAATGACTACTACAAGGCCACCAATTTTACGTGATCAACCGTAGAACGTGTTACAAGCTATAACAAGGAATCAAAGATCCTTAGGCTAAAACGACACAAACACAAAGCGTCCACTAGAGGACTTGACGCTATACACACGCATACTTTTATGAGTTTACATCTTTGACACAAAGAAATACTATATCTAGATCTACTTTAATAGTAGAGTCCACTAAGAGTTAGCAAAGGAAAACATTAATGTATAAGGAAACAAAATCTTTTAATTCCTTAATAAACTTCATCTTTATCTTCAAGAATCATATCTTTGGATAATCTTTTATCTTTTGTATAATAGCCTCCACCCACTTGTAGAATTTTCCATAATGCAGATTTTAGTCCTTATGTTCATTCTTTTATTTATTTTGTTCTCATCAAATCAATAATTCCCCAACATCTTATCAAAATATATTATAATTATATATAATAAATATTTTACTTATATACTTATCTATTTTCTTTAAAAGTATAATTATGTATATTGAGCAACGGATTGATATGATTGTTGGGATATGTCCATCCAACCATCACACCACTAAATTAGTTGCGGGTAATATACAAGCACTCTAAACTGCTATGCATCAAAGTAAAGACTGTTTTGGAAATTGATTGATTTAAAAGGGACATTAACTGTACTAGAGTCGTAGTGTCGGACCGTCATTTCATTTGCTTGGCTGATTGAGATTTGTTGCTAAAGACTTGCATTGAGGGAGTTATCGTAGCCCCATTTTCTGTCCTTTTCTGTTGGGGGATGATACTCAAATGAGTTTTTTGAAATGTTTTGAATTTGACTGTGCAAATGTGGTCTTGTTTTGGGGACAAGTATAATTGTATGTCTGCTATGAAATATTAATGTTATGCCTGATTGTTTGGATCAAGATGGGTACCCATCCAGTATTTTGTATGATTGTTTGGGATCGAGGGGTACACCTACCTAGTAATTTGTGTGGTTATTGGTCCAATAGTACGCCTAACCTGGTATGTGAGGATCTTGCCCTAATTTAGTACACTCCAGCTGGAAACCCTATTAGTGCGTAAGTGACATGTGGTGATTGTTAAGCGGATTGCTATCAGGAACATTAAAAAAAAAAAAAAAAAAAAAAAAAAAAAAAGATTGAGTACGGACTAGCGGGGTTGCTAGTCATGGAGGTTGTTTGCATATATAATATATTCATTAACAAATTGAGCACTATTAGTCCCATTATTTTTGAAATATAATGGCACTGCTTTTGGTGTTAAGGTCAAACCACTAGCTACACCAACATTATTGGTTGACGTTTTCGAGATATCAATTTTCAGGTGAATAAAGAGAATACGTTGGTGATATGTGATAGCAGGCTTAGGAGTGTCCCGATGGTTTTTTTTCAGTGAAGCCTTGCTTGTTTATTTGTTTGGCTTTTAGTATTTGGAAGTTGTGGCTTAAGTTTTGATTTGGACCCTTGTGTGGCAATTGGAAATTTGTAAGAGATTTGGATTTAGTTTGATTTGGGACATCACTCGAGATTGTTCGAGGTGATGCGTCTTCATAAAAACTTTAAAGTTTATGCATTGTAGTTTTCTCTATATGGTATCTTGTGTTATGAATTGATCATTATTTCGCATTCGCAGAGTTGCCGCCATTGTCGAGGTTGTGACAAAAAAGTCATGAATTTTTAAAGATTATGAATGACTACACAATACACCCAAGCCCTATATTTATAGGAGAACTAAACTTGGGGAAAAAGTCAACTAAAATATTCTAGAATAAAAAAATAAGGAAACTAAATATCACGACACAAATAGTAGGATTACGTCAGCAATAGTAGAATTACTCCAAAAAAAACCAGTAACCACAGTAGGCTTTAGGCGACATAGTAAAGTTACTCCAGTAATAGTAGAATTACTCCAAAGTATAGTTACTCTCAAATACAAGTAACCTCAGTTTGGTTTAGTAGTGCTCTTACTCCTACTAGATGTACCTTTACTCTTGCTACACTCTAGGTGACCTATATATTCCTCTTCTAGCTCTTGAATCATGTCCTCATCATTCCCCCTTTTTTTAGAAGAACTCATCCTCGAGTGCTTGTCCTCATTCACGTCCTCGGAGTGAAACTCATAAATATCTAACACATTGAAAGTCTTTGATATACTCATAGTAGTTGGCATGTTCATCGCATAAGCATTATCATTAATCTCTCAAAGTATTTTGTACATACCATATTTCTTTGGTTGTAGCTTGCTATTAGTCCCAACCAGAAAACGTTCTTTGCTAAGAAACACCATTACCTCATCTCCTACTTGGAATAACTTCTTTCGACGATGCTTATCAGCTATAATTTTGTACTTAGCATTTACTTTGGTAATGTTGACTCATACAACCTCATGAGTAGCTTAAAGTTCTTCCACCATCCTATTTGCTTGGACATCCTTCTTGCCCGATAAATCAACTAAATTAACCATGTGCCTTGGAGAAGTCTTGTACACAACCTCAAATGGTGAAAATCCTATGGAACTATGAACCACACTATTATAAGCAAATTCAGCTTGTGCCAACGACACATCCCTTTTTAATTTAGGCCAATAAAATCGGCTTTCTACACTAGCAGTGGTCTTATCTCGACCTATATGAGCACTCAATCCTCCCTCATGTATCTCCTTAATCGATTAACTCCTAAACGAAGTCTTAGGAATACACAAACGATTACCTTTGAATAAATAACCGACATGTAAAATAGACTCACCCCGATGTTGCTTGGTTTCGAGCTCCATCCAAATGTTACTAAAATCCTCATCATTTGTGTACAACTCCTTGATTGAATCGAAACCCAAAACATCATTATTAATGGACACTAATGAAGTGGTCTTTCTACTAAAATCAATTTAGTGTTGAATATTCCTCAATGGTGGCAAAGCGTTTGGTGTATCATCCGTCACAATCTTGCCAAAGTCAGGTAGTAAGGGTTTAATTATCGTTGATATTGCATTTTCCATGGCATATTCAACGCCTTTCACAACTAAAGCATAATAAAATCCCGTCTCCATCCTTTCAGCTTGAAACTCCTTTGGTGAAGCCACCAAAGTTACCAAAGTCTTGTTCTTTAATTTTGTCTTAGGAGGAACGACAACTAAAGATAACATAGCAATAGTTTTTCCGCTCCATTTAAACAAATACATATTTGATTTACCTTGGTGTGTAGCATCCATATCATGTTTCCATGGTCTTCCTAACAATACATGACATGCCTCCATATTAACAACATCACAAGTAACTAACTCATTGTAATGCTTCCAAGTAGCAAAAGAAACCTTACAATTCTCGGTTACCTTAATTGCCGAAACCTTCTTGATCCCCCAATCTTAGGCGAACACAAAGTTCGTTAAATGACATATGTAACTTGTTCGGCCTCTCCATCCAAAGGCTCGGCATACTCAAACTCATCTTCTTCTTGAAACACACCTGCCACATTATTATTTTAACCTCGGGTAATGTCTTAGGTGAAGACCAATCCCGAACCGCATTGATCTTGGTTTCGTCAACATGAATCCCCCTCACTTAGAAAGAACCTGCCCTCGTGGTTCTCAATATCAAGGGGTTCATCCACATCAAACACCTTCTCACGACGAATCTTATCTTCAATAGATTTGCGTTTCACATCCACTCGAAAACCTTCATATTTTTCAACACGTCTACCATACTCCTAACGATCAACCCATGACCCAAAACATCAGGTTGTGTGCTCCTTATCAGTGACCCACAAGTTTTCAGTTATAATTAAAATAGCTTATTTGTTTACCATTGAAAAGTTAATGTGATTTTTGATAATCATCCTTAAAATTAACCCATAATCTAAATCATGAACGTTTAAATCATGAACGCATTCGAAATCCACTTTTAGCTCACAATCAAAACCTTTTACATCTTCATCATCATTAAAACCCATAATTTCTTTACAAGTCTTCAAAGTACCAACTTTATTCGTTGTTCCAAACGATAAAGTTGAAATGTTGTCATCATGTTGTTTATAACTTTGAAGGTCTTGGATTTTCTCACTGTGGTCCTCAACAACCTCGGCCTTTACAATCTTTCTTCAACTTTAACCTCAGGCTTTGGTAATTATGGTGTTAGTTTAGGTGGAACCATAGCAATTCTTTTTCCTTTCCATGAGAAAAGGTAGAGATTTCATTTAACATCATACTTGTCATTAACCTCACATCGCCAAGGTCTTCCGAATAATATATGCCACTCATCAATATTATCCGCAATACAAAATACTTCTACTTTATAAAACTTTTCTTTGGTCACAAGAACCCTACAATCATGGTAACCTTCAATTGGACAAATCTCCATTGGTAACTTTAGGAAATCTATCAATTTTCTTGAAACCAAATTATTTATGCTACAACCATCTATAAGTAAAGAACATACCGAATTATTGATTAGAATTTTCAAACGAAAAATCTTAGTTGTAGGTACTCGATCCTCCTTATTTTCCTCCTCATATTCTCTAATTCTTCCATTGTTGAATGGGGATTGGTTGCTTGCATAATTGCCTCCAAAATCGCCTATGGTTGGACGAATTCTCCGACCTTCATGTTTGCTACCCTCGCAATTCTTGTGGATTAATGCCCCACCTATGATCACGAAACATAGTCCTTGTAGCAAGGTGTAACATCTGTTAAATTCTTTCATGGATTTGGTAAAACCATGATCCATGTACTCTCTAGACCATACCCCACCAACAGTATGGGTTTTTGGATCTTCTAAATCAGTCACCATCCATGATACTAACAAGTTCTAGATACCAACTGACGCAAAACGAAAACGTACTATAAAACCCAACCAGGGTTTAAGTCGAATCACAAAAGGATTAAAGACTAAAAGACATTAATTTTATTGATTATTGAATGACTACACAATAAACCCAAGCCCTATATTTATAAGAGAATTAAACTTGAAAAAAAAACAAGATTATTCTAGAATAAACAAAATATAGAAACTAAAGAAAAGTCAATAAGCAAAATATGTAAACAAGAAGAAAAGTCAATAAACAAAATATTAAAATTAATGGTGTGTCTATTTTTAAAGTTGGGTCATT
>BQNB010091538.1:0-26851 GCA_026074375.1 Tanacetum coccineum
AGCATAAATAGATATGTGTATTCTACACTTATCAGGCCTCCTGTAAGGCCAAATTAGTGAGCTCCATCAGCCAACCCTTACAGTTATTACATATGGATTTATTTGGGCCAACATCTGTAAGAAGTTTGAATCATAAGACCTACTGCCTTGTTATAACTGATGACTTTAGCAGATTTAGTTGGGTTTTCTTCTTAAGAACTAAGGATGAAACTAGTGGAATCCTTAAGGACTTTATTAGACAAATAGAAAACCAATTAAACACAAAGGTTAAAACCATTAGGTGTGACAATGGTACATAATTCAAAAATAGGGACATGATTGAATTCTGTGGGTTAAAAGGGATTAAAAGGGAGTATAGTAATGCCAGAACTCTACAACAAAATGGAGTTGCTGAAAGGAAGAACAGGACCCTAATTAAGGCTGCTAAGACTATGTTAGCAAATTCATTTTTACCTAACACTTTTTGGGCTGAAGCAGTTAGTACTGCCTGCTATGTCCTTAATAGGGTATTAGTGACTAAACCTCATAATAAGACTCCTTATGAGCTTATAACTGGTAAACAACCTATCAAATGGAGAACCATCTGCACATAAAGATCCAACATTTGATGACTTCAAAGATAATTTTGGAGGTTCTATGGATGATGCAATGGAGTATGAGAGGACTGAGGAGGTTAAAGTGGATGATGCAATGGAGTATGAGAGGACTGAAGAGGTTAAGGATGATGTTAGTACTGCTCTTCATCAAGGTACCGAGGGAGTAAGAGTTAGTACTGACAGTGCTAAAGTTAGTACTGACTCCCAACAAGTTAGTACTGACAAAGCAAATGAAGGTACCGACACCCATCAAGTTAGTACTGACAGGGCAAAAGAAAGTACCGACACACTTAAACTTAGTACTGATGGGAATGAAGAAGGTACTGGTGGACAGGATGATACTTCATCAACACAAACAACAACTCCAACTACTACAACTGCCACTTTTGGGGATGATGAGACAATAGCCAAAGTCTTGCTCAATATGAGCCAAGCAAGAGTAGTTACAAGAGAGAAGGAAAAAGGAGTTGAATTAAGAGATGTTGAAGAATCTGAAATACCAAGGCCTACCTCTACAAGATCCATCTTAACTTTGAAACCTCTACCTAAGATTGATCTTAAGGATAAAGGGAAAAAGAGGATTGAAGAAGAAGATGCTGAATCAAGTTCTAAGTTAGAAGAAATCACTACAGTTGAGAAGAAATTTAAGCAACTTTCTGCTGATGAAGAGCTTGCAATGAAAGTTCAAGAGGATTAGGAGATAGAGGAAGAAAGAAATAGATAGGCTGAGGTAGATGCTGTCAATGATGCTCTAGTGCAGGAACTTGATGATGTCAAGGCAAGGTTAGAAGCTGATAGACTCTTAGCTCTGAGGCATCAAGAAGAAGAAAGAGAGAAGTTCACAATAGAGGAAAGAGCTAAGTTTCTACATGATACAATAGCTGCTCAAAGAAGATTTCTTGTAGAGCAAAGATCTGCTACTATTAGAAGTAAACCACCTACCAAAACTCAACTCAGAAATCAGATGATCACATATCTGAAGCATGTAGGTGGAAAGAAACATGCAGATCTCAAGAATAGAAAATTTGATGATATTCAGGCTTTGTATGAAAGAGTTAAAAGAAACAATGATAGATTTCTTGAAGGTCCACTTAGAGATGTTCAAAAGACTACAAAGAAAGTAGATACTCAAGAATCTTTGAAGGAAGAAAAGTCTGATAAGGTACCTACTAAGGTTGATGTGACAGAGCAGGGTACTAAGAAGAGAAAAGGTGGTCACATAAAGATGATGGCTAGAAAAAGATCAAGACCACAAAAGGATGATGAAGATGATGATGAGATCAAGTTAAGATTGATGGTATTACCAGATGAGGATAAAGAAGTTGATTATGAAGTACTTGACAGAAAATACCCCATAATTAAATGGAAATCTGAGTTCTATGGATTAAAACCACTACCTGATACATCTGAAAAGACAGAAGAAATACATATGAATGTGGTGGTAAGGAGTAATGGTCAGAGAAGATACTTCAGAACTTTAATGGGGGTACTATCAATATTGGATAGAGAAGACTTGAATGCTATTTACCAACTTGTGATGAACAAATATTCAAATGACATACATGAAGGATTTGATAGGATACTGTGGGGAGACCTAATGATCATGTTTAGTTAAGAAGGTACTGATGGGTTTTGGAATACACAACAAGACTAGAAGATAGTGTGTTGGAAGCTGCATAATTCATCAGGAACACATACAGTAATGACTGAAACAGGTTTGACTATACACATGCTTGTAGAACATAGATATCCACTAAAGAAAGAAATGATGTTACAAATGCTAGAGATGAAGCTAGAATCAGAAGAAGATAGTACAATGGCTTTAGAATTGATTAGGTTTGTTAAGAAATAGATTATTGAGTTGGAGCATGATAACTCAGAAGGAGATGAGAAGTGAAGCTATAAATGGATGTAAGAAGGGTTTGAGTGTTGGCTAACCACCACACAACAAATGGTCTTCAGTTCACCATGTCTAACAGACATCAAGAACTGGCTAGTCCATAAGCAAACGGCTTATGGTAAAGACTTCTCAAATCTGTTTATGGTTGACAATTTACCAAAAATTGTTTGGTTCTCAACTCACCTTACTTTATTGTGAAGAGTTGGCTAGTCCAGGATCAAACAGTTCCTGGTAAAGACTACTCAAATATGTTGATAGTTGACAATTTACTAAAAATTATATGGTAATCAGTGCACCATATTTGTTGGAATAAAGCATTGGCTATTCCAAAAGCAAATGACTTTTGGTAAAGACAAATCAAATCCGTTGATAGCTGGTGATTTGCTAAAAATCATATGGTTATAAATGTACCATGGTCTTTAAACTTAAACATTGGCTACTGCAGAGTTAATGGCTAATTGGTAAAGAGACATCAAATCCATTAAAATTTTCAATGATTCACCTCTCACAGGAGTTAACACACCTAGAAGTGATGAGAATAGTATGAAACTTTATGAATTGATGTACATTTTTTCATGTGATGCTGAAAAGAAAAGATGCAGATCAAGAGGAGCAGCTGAAAGAAGTAATCTAAAGATCATAAAGGATAAAGATTTGACAAGAAAGTGTTTAAATCCTCCAGGACGTTCAAAGAAAGACAAATCAAGAAACATGAAGTTAACAAGTGAAGTTCATGTTTAGGGGAGGATTGTTAGGAATTAAGTCTTTCATGACTTAGTACCGACAGGTATATTAGTTAGTACCGACGGTTAAAGTTAGTACCATTAGTATATATTAGAAATAGTTAGTACCGACAGTACAAAGTAGTTAGTACTGTTTGTGTTAGTTAGTACTATTTAAGAGATATGCATGAGATTTAATAGGAAATGATATGCATTGAATGTAATGCATAATCTACGCAATTTGTAAGTCAATAAAGGTTATCCTTAGTCTATAAAAGGATCCTTGAGACATTAGGATTCGATCTCATTCAATTCACAATCTCATATCTCTTATACAATAGTTAGGAATCTGTAACCACAAGCAGATCAATATAAAAGTATTAGTTCTTATTCTTCTTAGCAATATATATTAGTTTCTGCATAATATATATTATTCATAGACATTGTTTCTTCTATAATCGTTGTGGAACTATCCATAGTGATTATAACCCTTACAAAGGCTAGAAGATCCGTATAGTTTGGGATCCACACTTGGGGAAGTTCTAGCTTGTAGGCAACTTTCCCAACTTTGGCTAACACCCTGAAAGGTCTAAAAATCTCGGATTCAGTTTGCCCCGCTTACCGAATCGTACAACCCCTTTATAAGGTGAGACCTTGAGCATAACCATGTCCCTAACTTCGAACTCCATCGGCTTTCATTTCCGATCAGCATAGCTCTTTTGTTGATCCTGAGCAGCTTGCATCCTCTGCTTGATTAGGATGATCTTTTCTATTGTTTCTTGGATTAACTCCGGGCCAGTCAGTTGGGCTTCTCTAACTTTTACCCAGCACACTGGTGATCGACATTTTCGACCATACAGTGCCTCATAAGGTGCGGCCTTTATGCTAGCGTGATAACTGTTGTTGTATGAAAACTCGGCCAATGGAAAATGTTTAACCCATCCTTTGCTAAAATTGATCACGTAGCATGTCCTCGAGAGTTTGAATAGTCCTCTCGCTCTGGCTGTCAGTTTCTAGATGATACGCAGTGCTCATACTTATATCTGTACCCAACACTTTTTGAAATGACTTCCATAAATTGGATGCGAATCTCCCATCACGATCACAGATAATTGAAGTAGGTATCCTGTGTCTTGCTACTATCCTATTTAAGTACAACCTTGCCAACTTGTCTAATGGATCATTCTCCCTTATTGGCAAAAAGTGAGCAGATTTTGTAAGTCGGTCCACAATCACTCAGATGGTGTCAAAACCTTGTGATGACCTAGGAAGCTTGGTGATAAAATCCATCGTGATATTATCCTACTTCTACTCAGGTACTGTTGGTGGTACTAATAGTCCTGATGGCCTTTGGTGTTTGGCCTTGACCCTCGCACACGTCAAGCACTTGCTAACATAAGTAGCGATGTTAGCCTTCATGTTTGGCCACCAATATAGTTTCTTCACATCTTGGTACATCTTTTCGGAACCTGGATAGATAGAGTATTTCGACTTGTAGGATTCATACATAATCATGGATCTTAAGTCTCCATAGCAAGGTAACCAACTCCTGCCGTGTAGACATAGAGTTCCATTAGCACGTGGTTCCAACCTTTCCTTAGGTATGTCCTTTCTGATCATACCACCTACGTCTTCATTCACCAGATTCTCTAGTTTCTGGGCTTCGATCTGAGCTTTTAGTATTCATTTGGGAAGATCCAAACTAATAGTCATAACTAAAGGTCGAACCCGCAATGACTCAATCTGTTCCTTGCGGCTCAATGCATCGGCCACTACGTTTGCCTTCCCTGGATGATAACGAATGTCGCAATTTTAATCACTTAGTAATTCTAGCCAACGGTGTTGCATCAAGTTAAGCTCCTTTTGATCGAGAATGTGTTGTAGGCTTTTATGGTTGGTGAACACGGTGCATCTGGTTCCATAAAGATAGTGTCTCCATATCTTTAGAGCAAATACCACCGATCCAAGCTCTAAATCATGAGCGGTGTAATTCTTCTCATGTATTTTTAGCTGTCAAGAGGCATAGGCAATCACCTTCTCTCTCTGCATTAACACAGCGCCTAAGCCTTTGTGTGAAGCATCACAATAGACCACAAAATCCTCGCTTCCTTCAGGTAAGGCCAGAATTGATGCACTACAAAACTTTTGCTTTATTAACTGAAAAGCGTTTTCTTCCTTTTCACCCTAATCAAATTTGATTCCTTTCTCAGTAAGCTTCGTCATGGATTTAGCAATCTTCGAGAATCCCTCGATGAATCTCCGATAGTATCCAGCAAGTCCTAAGAATTAGCGGATTTCTGTAGGTGACTTAGGAGATGCCCAATCTTTGATGGATTCAATCTTGGCTAGATCTACATGAATGCCTCTGCTATCAATGATGTGGCTGAGAAATTGTACCTTTGGAATCCAAAACTCGCATTTTGAAAACTTAGCGTATAACTGCTCCTTCTTAAGCAATTCCAAAATTGCCTTAAGATGTTCTTCGTGCTCTTTCTCATCCTTTGAATAGATAAGTATGTCATCGATGAAGACAATTACGAACTTATCCAAGTAAGGCTTGCACATCAGGTTCATCGTGGTCCATTGAATAACGCAGGTGCATTTGTTAGCCCGAATGGCATAACCTGGAACTCGTAATGACCATACCGAGTTCGGAATTCCGTCTTAGGAATGTCTTGTTCTCGTACTCTAAGCTGGTGATAACCGGATCTCAGATTTATTTTTGAATAAATACTGGATCCTTGAAGTTGATCAAAAAAATCGTCAATCCTCGGAAGTGGATAGCGATTCTTCACTGTCAGCTTATTTAACTCACGGTAGTCGATGCACATCCTGAATGACCCATCCTTCTTTTTGACGAATAAGACCGGGGCTCCCCAAGGTGAGGAACTAGGTCTTATGAAACCTTTTTCGGAAAGCTCTTACAGTTGCTCCGACAATTCCTTCATCTCGGACGGTGCCAATCGATACGGTGCTCGAGCTACGGGTGCGGCTCCTGGAATTAAGTCGATTTGGAATTCCACTGGTCGAGTTGGAGGAAGACCTGGCAAGTCCTTGGGAAATACTTTAGGAAAATCTCGGACGATTGGTATGTCCTTAATTTGTTTTCCTTCTGACTTGTCCTCTTCTTTCTTGGTGGATATCTACGCCAAAAAGACATGGCATCCTTTCGCCATGTACTCTTGAGCCTTTGAACAAGAGATAACAGTCAACTAAGATTCTCTCCCATTGTTACTCTTGTTACCGCGGAAAGTCAAGGTTTCATTTCCATAGGGAATTTGAACAAGTTTCTCATCGCATATGATCATGGCATGATATCTTCTTAACCAATCCATACCGATGATGACGTCAAAACTACCCAGTTCTACGGGCAATAGATCTATGTTGAATGGATGGTCTAAGAAATTTAAAGTACAACCTCGTATAATGGTGTCTATTCTGACTATTTTTCCATCAGCTAACTCGACATCGTAACTATTTTCTAATGGAGTTGAGGCGATGCTAACCAGGGAACTAAATGCAGTGGATATAAAGCTCCTATCGACACCAGTGTCGAATCAGATAGATGCATAGTGGTTGTTCAAGAGGAACGTACCCATTATGACATTGGAGTCCGGGTCTCCCGATGCATTTCCTCTCTTCTCGGCATTCCTAACTGCATAAACCCAGCCTTGTGCATTCCTATTTCCTCTATCCTTATTCTTCAGCTTCGAGCAATCTCTCTTAAAATGCCCTGGTGCTCCACACTTAAAACAACCATTCCCCCTGGGAGCTGTCCCATTGCCCTTATGAGTATTGGCAACATTTGTGTTACTAGAACTCTTGCAATCACGAGCAAAGTGCCCCACCTTGTTGCACTTGTGGCACTTCTGAGTACACGGGCCATTGTGGTGAAAATAGCACTTGGTGCACTTGGGCAAATTTCCCCCATAAGTTTTCTTCTCACCAGTCCCCATATTGTAGACCTTGGCTACATTCTGCTTCTTGAAGGGTTGTTGTTGGTGTCCATGATTGTTTCTGGTTGAATCTTCCGCCTTCCTTTTGTTATTAGATTTTTCCGCATAGGTACAGAGTTTCTGATCCATCAAGTCGTTAGCCAACTCAATCGTCTCATCTAACGTCTTGGGCTTAGAAGACTTCACATTCCCATAGATGTTATCAGGAAGTCTACGGATGTACTTGTCGATCTTCTCAGTTTCATTTGCACAAAACTTGGTACATATCAGGATTAACTCCTGGAAACATTGAGTGTATGATGGAACATCGTTCCCTTTAACCTTTAGGTTCCATAACTCAATCTCCAGTTTCTGGATCTCTCCCTGTGGATAATACTTGTCAGTCATCTTCTTCTTAAGTCCTTCCTAAGTCATTGTGTATGCGTCGGGACCCAATATTCTTATCTGACTATTCGACCAAGTTAAGGCAGCATCTAGCAATGTGCAGGTGGCATATTTAACCTGATTCTCAATCATACAACCACTGATGTTAAAAACTGCTTCCATCTTTTCAATCCACCTGGTTAAACTGACCACGCCTTCAATTCCTTTAAAATTCAAGGGTTGACATTTCATGAAGTTAGCGAAGTAACAGGGGCGCGCAGTTTGCACGTTCCTTCGGTTATCTCCATGTGAACTGTGGCTTCCATCTCCATTAGTGGAGTTTCGTAGTAGAGCTTGGTCAATCATAGCTTGAACAGCCTCTAGAGTCATATTGTTTTGGTTTGTGTTGTTAGTAGGGGTATTGTGTCTACATCTGGTTATCGATGCCATGATCTGTCTAGATCACAAAAGATAAAATGTGAGATCATAATCGTGGCAAAGTATATAACAATGTATAGATAAGGTAACAACACAAGAGAGGTATATAGTACAACATAGCACATCCATTTCATTTATAACTTTAAAAATTTTACATGAAATAGTTGTCTGATTACAAAATACAATATCATGATCTAAGGCTATGATAGCGGGGAAAAACCCCTAATACTTAACATGCCTGTACAATATCCTAGCAAAATAAAATAACAAGATCGCTAGATGTGACTGTCGATATCCCCAAAAGCATCCTGGTGATCTAGAATCCTAGCCTCTGGTCTTGGCTGTTTAGCTCTCCTTAGCTGCTCTCGATGTACTAACAGCTCAGCCTGCATGTCCCCCATCTATCGTCTCATGTCTCTCAGTACTCAGAGAGTCTCCGTTATCTGTGCTTGGCGTCTGCGGTCAGACTCTCGCAGTGCTGCTATCTCAGCCTGCTGCATCTGGAAATGAGTCTCAGACACCTGGTGCTGTGTCTGGATGAGGGTACTCTGAAGGTGGAGCTGTGTCTGATGAGCCTGGATGTGAGTCTTGTGTTCATACACATGGTCACGGTGGGTCTGAAGCTCCTGATGGGTCGCCTGACTCAATCTTATCGAATGATCCCAAGCCTCTCGGGAAGCATAGGCCTCCTCCCCTACCATCCATACTGTCTCTTAGAGAGTCATCCTATCCCCTATGAGTAAGTCGACCCGCTGCGAGTCCCTATCGACTCGCTGTGATATACGAGACCTACCATCCTGAACATCCTCTAGTAAAGCATACACATCCTGTATATCATGCTCATGCACCTCAGCAAGCTCTACAACTCTAGTACTGACCTCTCCTAAGGTCACCGGTGCTATCTCAGGCACTGCCCCTGCCAAATCTACCTAGGTATCCCTAATACCGTACCCAACATCTCTAACTCCCTGTCGTCTCTCATCAACATCTACCGTGCTGACAAACCCATAATCTGTACCCCGACCTCTGGTAGGTCTGGCAGTAGAGCTCTCTCCGATCTCATATCTAGAGCCTAGGTTAGACAGATGCAACCTCTTGTGAGGTGGCTGCTCAAACTCGGGAATATCATCCCTATAGTTAACATGTGGTGGTATGTGTAGAGATGGTGGTCGTGGTGGTAGTGTAGGTGATGGTAATGCGGCTATGACTGCATCAATAAGAGCCTTTGTGGAGGCTATCCTGAGTGTCTGAACTTGGGTTGAACACCCAGATGATAGTAGTAGTGGTGGTGGTGATGAATGTGCATGTGGGGCCATGCACCTAGCAAGGCGCTCCCCTGCAGAGGGTGGTGATAGTAAGATAGGTAGTGATGGTGATAGAGTAGTCATGGCTAGAAGTCTCTCGACCTTTGTCTCAAGTGGAAGGGATATGGAAGCCTGAAGCTGGACAGTAATCCTAGCTCCAACGGTAGAAACGTTAGTGGAGGATGGTGGTATAACAGGCTCTATTCCTTTAGGTAGGGAAACAGCCTCACCAAATCTAGGTCGCAGCGGAATGTTGAATATCCGAGGGCGTTACTTTATGGATCAATAGCACAATAATATGAGAACGACCACTAAACATGTCGTTTGAAAAAGATACATTGGATTAACAAAATATTTGTTTGTTACATAAGCCCATGGCTTCAAATTGTTCAACAATAATAATAAAGATTTCGGTTTATAATAATTGTCCCCAAAATGTAATAAGACCCCAAATCTTAAATGTTGACTCTCCAGTTATTGACTCCCAATGTATCATCGCACCTCGTGCCTTATTGACCTGAAAAACATGCTTAAAACGTCAACATAAAGTTGGTGAATTCATAGGTTTATGTAAATCGATTGTAGGACCGCAAGATTTCCAAGTGTATGATTAAGCAACATATGCAAACATCATAAAATGTAATTACGTTTTCCTAAGCTCATGACACCGAGGCTCGACGTATATGAATGCAAATAAATTTGCCAACAAGTGTCCGTGGATGATGTGCTAACCCTGCAACATCCCAAATTCGACATGGTATGCGTTCGTTCCCGGTGATAGCTAGTCACCCGAACGGGGATTGTCAATCCCTAATAGATCTATTCATAACATTCGCGCCCACATAATGCAATTCCCAATTACATCTATGCAATTAACAGTTCATGATGATGGACATAGTGGGTTATAGCTACTTAGGCAAACACGTAATCATAGTATAAAATGTACACTTGCGTCTAATTTGTAAAACAAAGCATGCTCTCACCCCAACAATGAAAAATCATTTAACATAATTGAAAAACATGGGGCTATGAACTCACCTGAGTGAATAGTCCTCTGAAAATGATAATAGATATCCAAGTATGAATCACACCGTCAAATACCTAAGTAAATACGGCCAGTCTTAGTCTACATATTTAGGCTAACGACTTAGTGTATAAACTAGATTCGATTATAAGTTTATATATATTGTTATCACTTGTGTGGTGGTGCACATGATTATTGTATTTGAATTTACGATGACCCTTGGAAAACGTATAGGTGTCGTTAATAAATACTTGTATTTATTAAGTCGATGTTTAAAAACTGAATGATACCCGAATATATTATAATTCGTCTGATTTCGTTAAGTGTTTATAAAATTCACCTTTGATCACAAAGTGCTCTCAAGTTTCTTACAATTACTGAACAGCCCTTAGGGTTATAAATTTTACCATACTTACATTGTAAACCCCCAAGTTTCATTAATTACACTTTTAGTCCTTTAACTTTACAAAGTTACACTTTAGGTCCTTATATGTTTGAAACAGCCCCTAAGTTTCCAGAATTGACAAAAACAGTCCTTGGACTTGTTAAATTTAGTAAATGATAGTTTTGACCCCTTAGTTTCTAAATTGACACTTTTAGTCCCTCAATTAGTAAAAATAGCATTTTAACTCCAATTAAGTCCTAACAAGTGACATTATGTTTTATTACGTCCAAATAAGTCATATAAGCTGCCCTAGCTTATAAATAAGCTTAACGAGCTTATTTTGGCTTAATGGGCCTTATTGGGCTCGTTAAGGTCCAATAAGCGTTTTAAATGTCCGATTTAGTTTTAAAAAGCACAATTGTCTTCATGAAGCTTGTTTAAGTTGGTTAAGTTGATAATAAGGTCGGGAGAGCTTATTTTGGCTTTTTCGAGCTTATTGGGCTTGTGAGCCCAATCACTCAACCCGAATTGAATAAAAAGGTCTAATAAGCATTCCTAGCTTATTTTCTAGACTCGTTAAGCTTGCTAATTCTGTTTTCTGGTTCAGCTTATCAAAATAAGCTAATAAGCCCTTGTTAATGGGTTGTTGGGCCCATTAAGGGTTCGAATGGATTTTTAAGGTTTAGATTAGGTCTATTAAGGTCCTTTAACTACATTTGGGTCCATTAAATCCATTATGCTTATGTAAGGTTACCATTAAGCTGTTTAGAGCTTATTGGTAGCTTATTGCTCATGATGGGTTCGTTAATGGTCTCGTGAGTCCATTAAGGGTTTGGTTTGTTTCCAAAAAGGCAAGGAAAGGCCTAAGTAACTCAAATAACACTCCTAGTCAACCACTAGGCTCGTATAGCTTATTCATAAGCCATAGGCTTATTATACGAGGCTTGTTGGGCCTGTTGGGCTCCTATGGTGGGCTGCAAAGCCTAAAGTGACCCGAATAGTAACCTTGAGCCACTAGTTTAATTTTTAGGGTTTCGACATATTAATCTAGCACTAGTTAGCGTTTATCACATCGTCATTTAATACATGCACTCATTCAATAAGTCATTACATGCATTCCTAAGCCAAGTTATCAGTTTTACGTGAGAAGTTAATGTGTTGTTTTCTTGCATTCCTCACAAACGAAACCAATGATCATAAACGAACTCCCCGTATATTAACCATGTTTTAGATCACGTACACACCACACAATACTTTATTCGTTAATCTTAGGTGCGTAAACCATGCACGGGTCAAACCATACATGTTCATGCACACGCATATGTCCCAAATGGAAATTTCATGACTTATGTACTTAGACAAGACTTAGAACGAAATGAACATGACATGTGAGGCTTAGTTATGACTTACAAAGGGTCCTAAGGTCGTGAGCATGAATAGTGAAGTAAACCCAAACATTTACACTCTAACGCGTATATAATCCAAGCTCAAAGCTTATAACCCAAATACCTTAGCTCGTGTTTCCATTTTTAAAACCTTATGCTCGATCTTTAAGACTTCTTTGTGTTCTTAGAATGAATGTGGTTTGAATAAGGTTCGGCTTGGATCACTGCCGAATGAAACAAGGTATAATTGAGAGAAGTTTATCTTGGAGAGAGTATTAAGAGTTTGGAAATGTCTTTTGTGAACTAGTGAGTCCTATTTATAGGAAATGAGGCTAGTTAACTCTCTTGGTTCCCCCTTGACTAGAACACGAGCCAATATAGTAGTTTTACGGGGGGGGGGTTTAGTTGATAACCCATGGTTTTAGGCTAAACCACCTAAGTACAATTTTTAATTAGTTAGTTGATGTACAAGATTTGCTTGATTCTACGAATCTTAAGGATTTTATTTGCTCTTGCATGGATAACCGCGGCTAAGAGGGGTCAAAGGCAAGAAATGGTTATTAACCATTGGATAATTAGTCATTAGGAGACCATTAGGACTTACATTAATTAGCTAGGTGAGGTACTTGTACTCTTAAGGATCATTAAGGGATCTTTGGTAGCTAGGAAAATCACCTAAGATGATTTTTATGTGGGTTTACTTGCCCACACTCGGCATTCATGTGTTATTAACACAAGATTTGATTAAATTTTGTGTTTAGGCATTTAAAATGGGCATTGGTTTGAGTCTAGGTATTTCCAGGGTGTGTCAATATGTATTTTATTGCAAAACGTAACCCTTTTGTGTGACCAATAAAAATATAATACGAAAAGTTAATAATTATCTTCTTAATAATTATTTATTACTTGGTTGATGCAAACCTTTATTTATTTGATGACCGTTTATATTAAACGTTTATTTCTAGTCTACGCGATTTAGCTTAAAAGTAAATATTAAAAGTAAACGCGTATCGGACTAAAATAAATAGTGACGAATAATAGGAGTCGTAAAATGACCTAAAATTGAGAAATGTTACAATTGACCTGAGAAAACATGTTTAAAACTATCAACAATAATGTTGGTGAATTTATAGGTTCATAAATTTAATGTCACAAAATCGTATTACGATATGCGCTAAGCTCATGACACCGAAGCTAAACAATGTATGTATATCAAATACATATAAATGATGATGCCCAATGTAGATGTTCAACCCGTAACATCTATGAGTCCAAAATGGTATACGTTCGTCGTTTCCGGCCAACCGGTAAACTAGCAAGTGCTACTTGCCCGAACGGGGATGTTAATTCCCAAATAGATCTATTTATAACATTCGCACTTACAATCCAGTAATTAACAGTTCATGATGATGGGCATAGTGGGTTATAGCTACTTAGGCAAACTCGTAATATTTGAATTAAAATGTACTTGCATCCATTTTGTAAAACAAACATGATCTCATCCCCGAGATTTGATAAATGATTGAAAAGTATAAGATGGGGACTATAAATTCACTTCAAGCAATGATAACAGAACAGCAAGGTAGTGGCACGAAAAACAAAGCAAAAGACTTTATCCGCAACCTAAGTACAAGTAATACATATTTACTAAGCAGAAAATATAAAATCAAGTATTTACAAATCCCGTCACTAGTATGTACTTGAGCTCTATTAATTAATAATGTTTTAGAAAAATAAATTTCCATGTTAAAGTGGTCAACTTCATCGGGTCAATGCGTTCAAAATAATAACACGCAATTTACGATATTGGATTCTTTGGAAACTAGGTCACATATGCTTTAAAATGTTAGTTTAGTTCAGCCCTCGGTCAGATCTCTAAGGGTGTCAATTAATTAGACGAAATAGTGGCGTTTAACTAATCGAATAAGTGTACTTTTTAATTAAGTTTTACTATTTTACGACTTGGAGTTTTACAATGAAATTATGGATTCGTCATTTATTGGTAATGAAAACTAAAAACACGTTTGACATCTCGGCCAGGTCATCTATCGCTTTTGTCTTTTAAGTTTTGTCTAACGAAGTCGTTTAATGGGTTAAAACAGAAAACAAGTAAATTTTTGGCTAAGTGTTCTTAAAATGCCATATGCTTTGGCCTTAGTTTGCGACTTTGATACTCAACCTTAGGACGAGTTAAAAATATCTTAGTAAACTAGGTCAGATCTACTTTAATTTACCTTTTATAAGTTTAGTGTGTCGGGGTCGTTAACGGGGTCAAAAGTGAGTCGAAAGATAGGTGTGCTCATGGGCAGACATGACCATTTGCACACCAGGTGTTCGACAATTTGTCGACACTTGTTATTATTCCTAAATAAAGATGGTAGTTTAGGCTTTATGTAACAATATTTGGTTCATTATTTCATTTGGTAAAAACATCACAATAATTCGAGAAAAACATCTCGTTGGTTGCTTACAAAACAGTGGAAAAATGACAATTTTTACGCCTAACTTTGAGACCTTCTAACTTCTTCATTACTTGACGAAAACTAGTGATTCCAGGGGCAATTGAATTACTACATGTCCTATTTATAACATAATCAGAATTTGATTTATACTCTCTACTCTTAGTGGTTGAATGGGGCGCACAAAGTTGCTAGTGTGGCTGTGAGTTTTATGGGCTTAGCATACACGTTTTCTTTTTACTACAACTAGTAAACCCAAGTTACAAATTTTGTTTTTATAATCCACTACCCTCGCATAACCATGGTCTATGTTTTGTTAGTCACATAGCAAGTTTTATTAAGGGTTTCATCATTTACTCGGCCTATATCAGATGGTGAACAAAATAGATTTTGTTTTTAACAATTCTCAAGCACGCTACTATGGTATATGGATTGCATAATAAAAGTAAGTAATAAGGAATGATTAGCTCACAAAACTCAAGGACGAATGCGTGAAAAACTTGACCCACAAAGATGATGAATACATAAATATCTCTACCCTTTACGTATACAAAACTAACACCCTAAACTAATATTTAACCGCGACTACTTTGCACCTCTTAAGCTTGCAAACACGCCCCTACACTTGCTGCCTTAATGCGACCAACCAACAAAGAGACTCAAAACTAAATAACTTAGTTAGGGTTTCTTGGGTTTAGGGTTTATGATAATAGTGATGGTGCGATGTGTGGGTTGTATGTGAGTCGAACAAGGGTAGAAGGAAAAGGAGAATTTAGGTGAAAAGAGTATACTTGCAACCTTGTTTGTGTTGTGTTCTTTGTGTTTTCAAAGGAGTATGCAAGGGTTCTTTATGCACAATGAGAGGGCAGGCATAGTGTTCATCCCTTGAGGTCACGTTCCTATGTTAATACAAATAAGTTAAAGGATTTTTGAGGCTTATCATGGTCAATGTATAGTGATGAAAAGGTGGATACTATTTGTTGCGTGGAAGCAGAATCAAGCAAAGGAGCAGCTAAGTTATCACGTAAGTTCTTAGGAATTTATAAAAGGCGACATTAGGCTTTATATGTTAGGTAAAAGAGTTATAGTAGGGATGGGTCTTTGTATATCTTATCCAAATTAGACAATTGCAGATTTTTGTAAAGTTAGGTATAGGTATACACGAAATTTGATCTAGCTTTTATAAGAGTGCACCTTTTAGTTTCTTGTATTAGGTTTTAAGGTTTAGGTAATTTTTCTGGTGCATTATTTGAAAACAAGAGAAGAATTACAAGGCTTGATTTTTGTTTACTCAATAGCGGTAAACACTTATTTATGGTGAAAGGATAGCACATATTTGCTTATGGTTAGCTAAGTCGTAAGGGAAATGAATACTAGAGTCGTTAGTTTAAACGTAGGCTTATTCACGATATAAAAAAAACTTCGGTTAAGTTTTACTTCATAGGATTTAACTAAGCTATTAAAAATTTAAACACACAACAATTCTACAAATGGCAAGAAAATGGAATGATTGAAATCGTAATATGACCTAAAAACACGGGGTGTTATATCTTCCATAAGATGGAAGAGGCTTATATATGTCTTACAAAATCAGCCAAAGGGCTTTACTAATGGGCTTACACGTATGCTTTAATACCCGGCTCATTTCCTAATGTTACACATTAAATGTTAAACTACGAGCTATAATAAACGGTAAAAATACACGGGGTGACTGAGTCTTTTTCTAATATCTAACAATGTCCCCCTAAGGGAGGTAACCTTAGAAAATACTAAATTAAGCTCTGCAATCATTAGCTCATAGACTTTTGATTCTTCTTATGATATCTTGTACTTGAAGTAGTGATTATGTCATGAGGCTTGTGTTTGTACTTGGAATGTGATCTTGAGCTTACTTGAGATCAACAACCAGATGCAATCTCTCATCATCATCTTGTGAATTACGTTGTCTTGTGAACTTGTGACATACTGATCAACATGATCATACTTGTTGCAATCTTGAAAGGTTGACTTTATATTCGTACTTTTTTATTAATACATAACTTCATCTCTTTGACGTATTGAAGCAGAGATTGATATCAGAGTATGTAGAAGCTTTAGGTCAATCTTTCTTGATGTTATAATGATATTTAGTCTTGAGTATGAGCATGTGGCTATGAACTTGACTTTGCAGGAACAGGTTGACACCATCTCCATCTTTATATGATCCTGTAATAAAATAGTTAGTAATAAAGTTATGGGATGAATATGGCTTTGTCATTCACCCGTGTTTGGTTGGAGTAACCTTCGAATCCGTGAGGACCGACATGTGATCAGGTAGATTCAATCTTAAGAAGAATTTCCTTGATAGGATTTCCAGCATAAGTGTTGGATCTTCTAATGTATAAACATTAGAATCGCCTTACTTGTCTGTTCTCTTAATTGGGACGTCTCAAAGCAGACAACACGATAAGAGTGAATCAGTTAGTTACTATTTTACCGATTGAAGGGGAAAATTGATTTGAAAATCAATCGACGTGTCACTTGAGAAAGTGTTTTTGTGACACATCGAGAGTGTTAAGCTTTATCAAAATTCATCAATCGTCAATTCAAAATCTAGACCGATTCGATATCCAGTGTCACAAGTTTGACCTATTAAGGATCTCACAAGTCACCTACCATGAGCTTGTTTGATGTTGGCTCAAGCAGGATTTCCATCTTCATTGTGAATACATAAGTATCACTCGGATGTTCTAGCAAAATCACAAGGATAATGCGTAGGACTTTGAATATATATTCCTTATTTTCATAGTGTGTGAAGAACAAGTACATTTGGATAGTTTCCTAATGAGATTGATTGATGATCTCTTGGCTCTAGACTCAATTGTGCGTTTTGGTTTTAGTGATCGGAGGCTGGAGCGGACTGCCACCTTTTTAATATCAACTAACTCAGAGTGAGAAAGTCAATAGATAACGTGTTTAGTCTTCGTGAGAAGTGAAACAAAAATCTTTTAAGAGATTTGGAGTGGCTAGGGAGGGTTGTGTATTGTATCACTGGGTCCATGATGTCAGTCTTCAATGTCACCAATCATCATTGTGATTCTGACAACAGATGTATTGACCTGGTTTCTGCCTAAGTGTGTGGAGGGCTTCTTTCTTTACACCCTTTATCCTTACATTTCTTTTTCATTCTTCAACCCCTTTAGTGCTTACCGAGACTTCATGACTAGAACCTTGTTGGGTTTGTTCTAGTTCTAGCTCCATCTCAGTCGGCACTATTCCCTTATTCTCACTTTTTCTTCTTTTATCATACCTAAGGACTTCTATACTAACTAGTGGATGTCCATGGGTATATCCCCTCGGTTCTAGCAAGATCATAGGAATGAGTACCTAACCTTACCATCCTTATAACTTTGATAAAAGTAAATACATGGTCAGTCTTTTGGTACGGTTCTCCTTGCCATAAAATTATTTGAAAAACTCAATCAAGGTACTTGTGATATGAATATCAAAGCTTTTAGTACCCCAATTGTTTTTTGCTTTTTAGAAACGCTCCCCCTCAACATGTGCACCGATTAAGCGAAATTGTTTAGCAAATGGAGGCTTGGGTATACTTATGAGTTTGAAAATCACATTATTAAGAATTAACATATTTTAATCACATATTTCTCCCCCGATTAAAAATTTCAAACCCATTGAGATTATGGATCCCAATGGATTTAAATATGTTAAAAATTTGGGAGAAACATGAGCTGATTATGTACAAGCTAAAATTTGGAAAATATAATTGATCCCCCTCAAATTATGAGGGATTATATTAGTGTCAGATATGATAAGTTAGAAGGATTTTGAATTTAATAAAAATTCATACTCTAACACATAACATACTATTGCTACACTACTATCTAATGTACAAAGTTTACAATATATTACAAATGATATTGACCTTATAAATGGAATGAAGAGATCATTCCGTTCTCTGAAGAATTCTGTAGTCAATATCACGAACACGTCCACCAACAAAGCATTCCAAGTTCCGATAGATCCTTCTGGTCTTGAGTCTCCGTTCAATGGCATGTATAAATTCCTTGCTCCTTGTCACATCCTTATCAGTCCAAAACTGCGTGTTCATACTTAGATTAAGCCTATTAACCCTGTACTCCTTAACTCTATAATCCAGTGCTTCTAGAATACGTGTCAACGTACCATCACTGATCTTTTGTTCATTGTTGTTGACCGGGAACACTACTGATCGAGGAGCTCAATGATGGTATAATCATGCTTGAACTTGAAGCCTTTAGCATCTTATCCTGGTTTAGTGAGGTTCAGCTGTGTCTGGTAGCTTCCAATGCCAAGTTAAAAGTCTTTAACCCGCAGTCGAATGACTAAGTTTTGGGTCCATAGTTTGGCAGCAGTAGATAGCATACGTTTGTCAGAACCAGGAAGATGATCAAGATGACCTTGCAGAAGGAGCATATTCAGGTCTTCAAAGTCACTGGGATACAGGTTCTTGAAATCTTTTTCAGGAATCTTGTGTTCTTAGAAATCAGCTATTCGAAGAACAATTTTGATCAAGTAGTCATACCCGTATCTTGAATAGGCTTTGATTCCTCCAACACTGAGAATCCGCATTTGTTTTCTGACTTCTCTTCGATGTGACAGAGAATCATGTCTCTCAAATATATGAACATTCTATCAATGATACCACCATGGTTGAGGAAATACACCTATTAGCGGCACTTTTTACATAGGTGCATTACTTCATCCAATCCACATTTGCTATTCGGGCACTAGTAGTTACTATGACCTAAAGTTTTAGGATAATCGAGTAGCCTTCATCTTGGTAATGACAGTGCGGGCCTGCTTACATTATTGTGATATCTCAAATACTGCTATGTCATTATTGAAAAAGAATAATGTTTGAATAGTGAAGGACTGGGGACCACGAGAGGCTGTGGTCGGCTGACATTGATTCTAACTTGATCACCCTCCGGATTCGCCCAGTTAATCTAATTTGTAAGCATCTTGTGACACTCCTCCATCTGGAACTGAAGTTAAATGACATTTTAGTAGAAATCTTTAACAAGTTCATATGCTTGCCCTTCGAAATCTGCTTGTGTGAGCATGGTCTTGTTCACTTTTTGGCAATACCAATTTATGAAAGTCGTCATGTCTCCTTCTTTGCAAGAAATGTGTTTCCGCACGCGGGTACATAGGTTGGAACAATCGCAAGGAGTTGCCCAGTTTTCTCAACATCTAACACATTGGAAGAAGGAATGGTCCAACCAGGTTCAGGAGTTGCTGGTCTTTCTTCTTCAGGGAGTGGTTTCCACTAGTCTTTTCTCATGTTAGCTTTTGGTAGGTGATCATTCCTGGTGTCTTTATCATCAGACAAATGTACCTGTTCATCGGGAATAGAATCATCATTCATCAGATAATCTGTAGGAGATGTTTCTTGAGTAGCAGCAAGACCAGATGACTCGTATCTAGTGTCAGATGTAGTCCAAGCCATGGATTATGGTGGTGAGGCCGCAATCTTAGATGAACTTAGAGCCCCACTGCCTTATTACTGATTTGCCTCGGTGGTATCAGTAGATAGAGGAGGAGGAGGTGGTGGCAACTGAGAAGATCCTGATACTCCTGAAGTACCTGGAGCACTAGACATGCCTGTTGGAGGTGGTGGAGGTGGTGGCTGTGGAGGTGGGAGAACCAAGAAGGAAGATCTTGGGAGTCACATTTCTTTCGTTTCTTTATGCGAGCATTTATCCAGATCTGCTTAGAAGGTTGATTTCGAATAATCACGCTCTAATGGACTTTTGCAGTTTGCCTCAATACAAATCTTGTGAAACTTCATGAGCCCATTGTAGGAGTTGTCTTCAAAAACATATCCATTGTGGAGATTTTATTGCATATCAAACGGTAGGCAGATCACTGAAGCGAGCTCGAAGTGGAGCTTGCATTGCACAGTCAACTACATCAGTAATAATCTCATCAATGGCTTTGCTCACTTTCTGAGGAATATTGAGATTCTCCAAGTTGTACAGACGAGACCCATGTTTGTTCAACCTTTCCTCTAGATCTGATTTGTCTTGTATCAAATTTGCCATGTGTTGTTCAAGCTCACCTATGCGTTGTAATAATATCGGATATGTGTTATTTGTTATGGTTGAGGTGGTGGTGGTGGAAGAGTTGTTGTTGTTGTTATTGCTGTTGTAATTAGGAGTGGAGCATGAACAGTTGTAGAGTCTGATTGTGACGTTGGTGAGATCAATAACCGGAGTGGTCATTAGAGGAACCGACGAGGTGTCCTGATGAATGGGGACCGTGACCATTGACTGAACCTCTGATTTAGCATTGGTTTTCTCTGGTTCTTCTTCCTGTGGCTTCTCCATGAAGAACTGATCAGTGAAGCTGAGTTCTTTTTCAAGATTTTGTAGAGAAGACATGGTTCTAGTGGAGCTTACAGGTTCTTCAAGAATCACCTGATCTTCAGTTGGGAGTTTGAGGTTCTCCTGAACATTTGGGTAAGCAGTTATAGTAAACTCTTCGTCCATTTGCTCAGGGTTTTGTTGAGTAGAAGCATCAGAGACCGCTAAGTCCATGGGTTCAAGGTTTTGTCCAGCATGAACTACATGACTTGGTTGAGGTTGAAACTCTGTAGCATTACCAGGGTTTGCTCTAGCCTGGCCTTTATCTTGTTTACTAGGGTTTGATCCAACCTGACCTTCATCTTGAACTCCAGCATTGATCTCAGTGAGCTCCTTGTTGGATGCATCTTTCTCTTTGTTAACAGGAGTCACTATCTCATCAGACTCCGTTTCACTGTCTGCAAGAGCTAGTCCAGCATCTAAGGAAGGAGATTCAACATTTCCAGAGGGTCCAGTGGTCATAGGAGTGCACCTCTGAAAGATGTATTGATCGGCTGGGCTCTTCTTCTTTAGAGTCTGAAGGGTGAGTAGGTTACGAGCAGCTTGTTCTTCAATGACTTTCTCTTTTCCCTTTCCTTGTACTTCTGGAAGCGGTTGAAATCTCCCAGAGTCAGGTTACCTAAACACCACCGGACGAGCTGGTCCCTGAGTTTGTTCCTCTTGTTCCTTTAAGCTTAGTTCCACGGCCCATTGAAAGTTTGCTTCTTCATCATCATAGGAAGGTTCCTTATCTGGAACACCTTCATCAACAAATTCATCCACCAACTTAAGTGGACTTTTAGGCTTACGCCTTTTCCCACTTGTTAGGAATTTTAGATTTGATGAGACAAAATGAATAAAAGAATGAAATACAAGGGTCTAAGTCATGTAGATGGAATTCTACAAAAGATGAAGATTCTGGAAGATCTCCTCATTCAGGTAAAAGGATTTGGGGGGGGAAGGGGAGTTTTAATTTATTGTAAAATTAGGAAGAGTTTTGTTTACTAATACTTTCATTTGTAAACTAGGATATCACTAGTTACTTTAACAGAGATATCCAGGCGTGTAGTTTAGTGTGCACAGTGAATGTAGTCGACTAAAGGTGTGTGAGTGTTCTAGGTGTATGGTTCTTGTAAACGCCTAGATAGTTTAGCCTCAAGGATCTTATAATTCCTGTTACTAGTTAGAGTAACCATTCTACAGCTGATCATGTAGAATTGGGGCTAATAATGAAAGATAATGAAGAAAAACCTTGTTATGATATCAATGTTCTTATGCTATTTCTGCTATGCATATACTTTACGTTCCTTGTTATCATTATCCTAGATTAGTTCTAAACAAACTAGAGCTATAAATGATCCTAGAATCTATCACGTGATTAGGTTCTATCAGGTGGTTTCAGAGCCACGGGGCTCTTGATCTAGGATCTACAAGGTTTTACAAAAGAAAGAAAAGAGTTTCGGGTTTATTTTTTTCTTTTTTAGTAAAAGGCGAATTCGGTAACATTAGGGTTTTCAGCAAACCCTAATTCAGTAAAACATAAAAATTGAAGTTGGTGTCGATCATTATTATTTGAGCAAGAAGATTAACGAACGTTGCAAGATCTCATTTTTGATGGTTCTATTCTTTAAAAAGAAAATCAGAAGACACAAGGGTTATTGAAATTTGGTTCCTGACTTCAAAGGTGTTGAGTTTTTCTTGTAAAGGTTCTGATAGCATAAGGATAAATTCTTCTTGCTGTTTAAATCGTTTGGATTAGAGGAGACTCAAGGTACCATACTTCTTGCTAGGATTCGCTGAAGAAGAAGGCTTAAAAGCAGTTAAAAGTGCTAAAAGCAGTTACTACTGTTATACATTAGTGCTGGTATACATTATTGGTTACTACTACCAATAAAAGTCTATGATGTTTAGCAAACTTAGTGCTGCCAATAGAGATTAGTGCTGCAAGTATATGTGTTTAAACTACTTCGTTGTGATTATAGTGAGAACAGTAGTATAAGTTAATGTTGCTAATGGAACGTCATGCTGCCAATAAAAAATAGTACTGCCAGTTTATTGTTAATACTGTTTCATGGGTATTACCACTACTAGGGTTTCGAACTATTCCACTTAATGATGCTGCTTGGTTATTAGTACTGCTAGGCTTACAAGTTAATACTGCTGCTTTTGTGAACTTAATACTGCCAATGCAAGAGTAGTGTTGCTTATGTACATGTTTCTGCTGCCAATGAAGATAATAAAAGTTTGTACTGCCAGTTTACTTTTAGTACTGCTCATTGATAAATTAGTACTGCTGGTAATGAAAGTTTATACTGCTAGTTATGTCCGATATCGGACAATGAGGTAATTGGTTTCTCGGTTGGTTTGGAGATATCGGACAACACACACATGAAGAAAGTTTTTGGTTTTGGTTTATTTGTTCTTAAACATTTTAAAGGCTCGTATTTATTAGATTAATTTATTATGGAGATGATTGTTTATGACTTATTTGACGATGAAGTAGAATTACTTAGGTTCGTGTTCTTATTATACCTTTTAGCAGGAGGTAACTTGTTCGTGCTTACAATGTTGTGACGAAGACTTGTCAAATCTAGCAAAGGTGTGTGATTTACAAACTTATGGTGCTCAATGCGCACATTTACTATCACTTTGGTTATGTGTCTCATAGAAGATGAGGATTTTGTCAAGAGGTTGCGATCTACTTATACTTTGGTCTTGGTATGAGTTTGAAGTCACATAGATAGTACAAGATATAAGACACAAGTTTGGGTTGTTCTACTTCAGCATCAAGTTCGTTATATTTAGTTTTTTTCATCACTAATCATTACATAGATCCTACAGAATTGAAGATTCAAGAGATGGTTAACATATGGGTTTAAGGGGAAGCTTATTGTCAAAAATGTTTAACCATCAGGATTTGTTCATGCACCATTTGAGGTGAAAGGTTTCATTACTACTGTTAGTTGTTTATTACTACTGCTAGTTTAAGTTTCTACCGTCTTAAATTCATTATTCTTATTATGCGTCATGGAGGGTAATTTGAGATATTGGAAGGCTAGATTAGTAGTGTAGTATATGATTTGTAGTTGTAAAGATTCAAGTTGCTTATCTTCACAAGTCCCCTATTAGATTATGACAAAAAGGGGAAGAAGATTACAGAGATATGATTTGTAGCTTATTATGTGTGGTGATATGAGCAGGTTACAAAGGAAATCTAAATTAAGGGGAAGTTTTGTTTCATTCAGGGAGATCCATGATCTAAACTTCAAGGGAAGCTATGATTTATTAAGGATTTATGATGAAGTTCACACAAGACTATTTATTTGTTTTGTCATCATCAAATAGAGGAAGATTGTTGGGAATTCTAGATTTGATGAGACAAAATGAATAAAAGAATGAAACATAAGGGTCTAAGTCGTGTAGATAGAATTCTACAAAAGATGAAGATTCTGGAAGATCTCCTCATTCAGATAAAAGATTTAGAAGATAATTATAAAAGTTAGGAAGATTTATTTGTTTCCTCATACTTATCCTTTGTAAACCTAGTTATCTTTAGTATATAAAGAGATATCCAGGCGTGTAGTTTAGTGTGCACATAAAATGTAGTCGACTAAAGGTGTGTGTGTATTCTAGGTGTATGGTTCTTGTAAACGCCTAGATAGTTTAGCCTCAAGGATCTTATAATTCCTGTTACTAGTTAGAGTAACCATTCTACAGCTGATCATGTAGAATTGGGGCTAATAATGAAAGATAATGAAGAAAAACCTTTTTATGATATCAATGTTCTTATGCTATTTCCGCTATGCATATACTTTACGTTCATTGTTATCATTATCCAAGATTAGTTCTAAACAAACTAGAGCTATAAACGATCCTATAATCTATCACTTGTTTAGGTTCTATCACCACTAGACCAGCCTTCGATCTTTTAGCTGGTAAGGTTTCATCAGGAGTTTCTTTGACCAGCTTTCATTTCTTTTTTGGAACTGCTTTTGATGGTTTAGTGGATGCTGGTGTTGGTTTGAGTGGTTAAGAAGAAGTGGGCTTGGGAACCTTGTCACCAGCGGGTTTTGTGACTTTAGCAGTTTTAGGTGCCGAGGGCTTAGTCTGTATAGCTGCCTTAGGTTTAGTAACCTTGGTAACTTTGGGAGCAGGAGATTCGGGTACTGCTTCTTCCTCTGCCATACCGTGTTTCTATCCAGATATCGTTGATACTCAACGACATCAGCCAGGTATCCGCCGTAGTATGGTGCTCCTTTAATTGCATCAGTGAGAAGAGCATTAGGTATCGGCATACCAAATACTTCCCTACCATCCTTTCCAACAAACTTGAGATTGCCCAGAACATTATCCTCATGCGAGTAGTGAAGAGGTGAACCAGTTCTTGTGTGTATATTGTTCTTGGTTTTCAAGTGATGGATGATTAATTTGGTGAATCTTATGCTTTGGATGAGCAGAGGAGTGGTCTTCTTCTTTCCTTGTGAAGGCATTATCAGCCTCTTCTTGTTAGTGAAGAAGGATTGTATTGATTGAACAAATTCTTCCCAAATCCTCTCAGCATAATCAATGTTGGAGCGATGAATGATACCCTAAAGAATCTAAAGTACCGGATGTCTTGGCCTATCATGTCCAGCAGTTTTACCTGTAAGGCACATGTTGATCATGGACCAGATGGCTCTCCATGGTTGATAGAGATCATTAACGGACATTGCAGACACGTTCCTGAGGGTACAGGGTATCCCAGAGTGTTGACATATTCGATAACTGCATCACTCGAGGGTGGAGCCACAAATGGATCGTTATCATTTATTGGTGTGATTTGAAGTGCATCTCTGAGAATATCTTTATGAAGATTGAACCATTGCTCATCCAACTGACAGCTATAAATCCCAGTAGTTGAGTCATAACGCATGGTGTCCCAGAACTACTGAATGTAAATAGCGGGAATCGTGGAAGATGCTGTGAAGGCCCTGAAGAAATTGGTATTTTTCAGTATAGCCACAACAACCTTGAAGATTGGATTCCTTTGTGACTTCAGTACATCTAGCACGTAGTTACTCTTGCTGACAGGCACCCATTTGCAGATTTGTAAAATCTGATCATCCGTTCAGGTTGGTGGTGCGATAGCAGGAGCTTGTTCAGTAGGAACATCATTGGCAAGGATATTCATGTCAGCCATAGAATCTGCACAGGTAAATCCAAAAGCAGGACATACATACAGATATATGATGTTAGATAGCAGCAATTGCTCAAAGGGATATGAATGCAACAATGGATTTCACTGAGATAAGACACTTAAGCCACCCAGAGACAGAGGTCAACAGGTTTGGTCAATTCTAAAGTTAATGGAAGTCAACCTTGGAATGAGTTGACGCAAGACTATTTGACAAATCGCTAACACGATCAAATGATAACTCACTAGAATATTCTATTAAGGATACTCAACTCGCTACAGACAACTCGCTAGAATATTATATTAGGAATACTCAACTCGCTACCAAATTAGAAAAAAATTGAAATAGAGGGTTGAATATTTAAAAAAAATCTTCCTCAACTCGCTATTGGGTAGCGAGTTGCCTGTTCATAATAAAATAATATAATATATTTAACTCGCTACCAAGAAATATCACACAACTCGCTACCAAGCATATTATTCAAAATCACTCATACTGATTACAAGACCACGAAGGCATATGACTTAGGCACTAACATCATATCTAAGTATATAACCACTGTTAAAACGGCAAACCAACAACAACATTTGATCTTCGACTATCAAAAGTCAAAGAAAGCCACGAAAATCAATTAGACCTAAGGATAACGATTGGGGATTCAGTTAAGACATAGACGAAGCATCATACATACATTCTGAACATATCCCAGCAATTAAATCATCATTCCAAACACAAATAAAGATTTGGATGATAAAACAAGTC
>BQNB010091539.1:0-26851 GCA_026074375.1 Tanacetum coccineum
ACAAGTCATTATATTTCATTTAACACATTCACATCACAACTCTTAACACATCAATCATTCATAAGTATATAAACATACATACCTTTCTAGTTCACAACATTACTAATCACCTTCATCTCAGGAACATATATCATGAAAGACATATCAACAAGGATGTACTCAATTAGCTAGATCATCACTAGTCTCCTCTTCTTAACCAAGGACACTAGTCTTAATCTTCTTATAACCTTAGTACATAATACATAACACAAACATGATAAACTTAATATAACTTCTTGTAAGTCAATTACTTACCTTGAATCCAAGCTAGGAACATCAATAACACCATCAACATCAATCCTTGATTTCCTATTCAATTATCATTACAAATTACTTATCATTGTATAAACATAATATCATCATCAAGGGTTTACACAACCTATAATTCGTATCCTTTACTATTTCTAATCATCATATGATCATATGATGAAAACCCACAAATTACTAATTTTATTCAATAATACTTATCACATAATTACAATAATCTCATTAATTTACTTGAAAACACTTTTTACCCAAAACCCCCAAATTAGGTACATAAACCCTAACTCTTAAATTACCAATTAAACTCAATAGAAGGTTACTTACTTGTGTAGGATCATTGGTATAAGCTTATTTCTTGATTTGGAAACTCATTTCATCTTAAATTCATCCCTAGCAATTTCTCATCTTTTCCCTATCTTTTCTTTCTCCTTGGGTCGACATATACCAGACAACACCAACACTTTCTAGAGTTCATTAGAAACCTGGGGATTTCTAGACATTTATTAGGTACAACTTTGGCCATTTGGCAATCTAAGTCCCTTAAGTTCCTTTCTTTCATATTTAGCCACATTAACTTATGTAGTACATTTACTATTTGACAACTTAAGTCCTTTAAGTCTATTTCTTCCTAGTTGAAATACGTGGTATTTTCTAAATCATTTACATAATATTTATACTTATAGTTTGACTATCGGGTTGACTAACCAATTACATAGCGTCCTCCAACTTATAAAAGGCACAGTTAAACACATTCTATGGCATCGTAAATAATTACTTAAAAACCAGTTTTGGGGTGTTACAACATTAACATGAATTTTTCATTTTTGTGCTTCGTTTCATCGTTTGATTCTTTCAAGAGGCATCCTTTATCAGCTTATAACTTTTAATCACCATTTCATAAGTTTTCCTTCATCTAAAACCTACAATGGAATTGATTTCCTCAATCCATTTCGCTTGAATCATCATCTGATATCTTTTACTTTGTTTCGTATCATTTTCTCAACTTCTCTTCCTTGTTTCCAAACCTTATAGGGTACTCTGCATGTTGTAACACCCCCAAAATGGGTCGTAGTGGAATATTGTCCGGGAGCATTACTTCTTAATACAATAGCACAAGATATGAGAGAATGACCTCTAAATGAGTCGTTTGAAAAGTAATCTTTGTAAAATTTAGACTCTAATGCACATCAGATATGTCAAACATCCTATTCACCTAAGAAATACATGCTTAAAAGTGTCAACATAAAGTTGGTAAATTCATAGATTTATGTAAATGTAAATGTAGGATAAAAAGAGTTTGGTGTCTACTGCTTTACCACAGTATCATATAAAACAATTAATGACGTTCAATGAAAGTAGTGTGGACCACAAGATTTAAAATGTATGACAATTGTAACACATACAATATCACAAAATGTAATTATGACTGCACTAAGCTCATGACACTAAAGCTCAACAATGTATGTACTTTAATACACAAAATTATACCCAATGTAGATGTCAACCCGTAACATCCAATGTTTCTAATATGGTATACGTCCGTTAGTTCGGTTCGCCGAAACTAGTGAGAGCTACTCACCCGAACGGGGATGTCAATCCCAAATAGATCTATTTATAACACACGCGCTTACACCGAGTAATTAACAGTTCATGATAGTGGGCATTGTGGGTTATTGTTACTTAGGCACGCTACGTAATTATTATAAACATGGAAAAGTATTGTACTTGTGTCCTTTTGTAAAATAAGCAATGTGTATGAAAACGTGTATGTAAACGAGTTTGGAATAAATCATCTAAACGAGTTTGTGAATGAGTTATGAAAACGTGTATGTAAGTATGCTATGAAAACAAGTATGTAAACGAGTTTGTAAATGAGTTAGGAAAACGAGTTTGTAAATGAGTTATGAAAACGAGCATGTAAACGAGTTTGTAAATGAGCAAGAAAACAAGTTTTTAAATAAGTATGTAAACAAGTTTGTAAACGAGCAAGCAAATGAGTTTGTAAATGAGTATGTAAACGAGTTTAATTTACGAGCATATATTCTCCCCAAAAATAGTTGAAAACAAGTAAAATAGGGGCTCTGAGACTCACCTCAAGTGAAAGTATCGAATGTAGTAACAATCAATAAAGAGTGACGTCGCAAATAGCCGGAATGCAACCTAATTAATTATAGGTTCGATAAGTATAATGCACTTGAAATAAATACAACAACGTATTTTATATAATTATATCACCACCTAATAGTTTTTGTTTAACTGTAATAAATTGAAATAATGTTTATGTTAGGTTTACCACTTTTATTATTTTTGCAACGACAATATATGTATGTGTGTGTATATAGAGAGAGAGAGAGAGAGGGAGAGAGAGTTAGGATCAGATGAGAAGTTTTTTTAAAATAAGAAGGATAAGAAGTAACTATAACCACATATCTGAGATGCGCCGACTTAAATTAGATGCATCTCTATAATCTTAGATGCTTTATAATGCATCATAATGTGTTTTCTAGCTTTTAATTAGATGCATATACGTATATTAGATGCATTTCATGATTTCTCTTGTTTTTTGTTCCTCTACATGTGCCAAAATCATGAAAATCAATTTGTATTATCTACACATCAAATTAACTTTCGAAACTGAAAGTGGTGCATCTTAATGAATAGAAATGCATCTAATGCAAGTCGTTGCATCTTAAATGTGTGGTTTTAGTCACTTCTCATTACTTCTTATTTTAATTTACTTCTCACCGGATCCCTACTATATATATATATATATATATATATATATATATATATATATGTGTATATATATATGTGTATATATATATGTGTATATATATATGTGTATATATATATGTGTATATATATATGTGTATATATATATGTGTATATATATATATGTATATATATATATATATATGTATGTATATGTATATGTATATGTATATGTATATGTATATGTATATGTATATGTATATGTATATGTATATGTTTCGTTAATTCATAAAATAATATTTATAAGGTTTTAAATCGCGCATAAATATTATATAAGCGATGCTAAAATATTTCCTAAGGTTTTTACAGTTCAAACAAACCGAAAATGTCCGAAAATATAATTTTACTATTCATGTCAGGAAAAATAGTACAAAATTTTTTATAACACTTTTCGAAAAGTAGTCCAACTTTGCTTTGGTTTGACTCATCCGTTTTACACATTTAGGCCTCAAAAGTCGAGATTTTATAGCGAAAAATCATTCTAAACAAGTTTGTAGTTTTATATTTAAGCCGGTTCGGACCTGAAAATAGTGAAAAACACAATTTATAAATCTGCCAGCTTTTTGCCGAAAAATGTTTTGCCGGTATTATTTCAAATCTAGTTTTGGCCATAACTTATTCGTTTTAAGTTCGTTTTTAGCTTTCTTTATATGCACGAAATCATGTTAAGATGTGCTAACACATTTTTAAGGTTTTGGCTTGACAAAATGTCCGCAACAAACTTCTAATAAGCTGTTGTCCCAAATGGCATATTTTAACTCTTTTCGTCTATTATTTCTACTCCATTTTTATACCACCAAACCAATAGTCTATATATTTCAATCACCTTCCACAATCATAATCATCCACTAACCTAATCTCATCCAACACTTCACAATATCATGAAATAATCCTAAAATCAAATAAGCTAGTTTATGATTTATAAACCTAACCATATGTCTAAGATCATAAGTAAGTAGTGTTTTTGATTTATTTGCAAATAATTATAAAAGTAAACTAGTTTGTGATATAACTTTATAATTAAGATGTTTATGTATAAAAATACATAGTGAAAGTATAGAACTATAATGAACCATATCCATATGTATGAAAAATCAAAGAGTGAAAGTAGTATGCTTACAAAGTATGTGCAAATAGAACCTTAAATTTTGATTCTAAACCTAAAATCCTTATAAAAATCCTAAATCTTGATTATGAAAACCCTTACATTATCTTGATAAACCCTTGCTTAAAATGGAAACCCTAACTTGCAAACTAACTTGAAACACCTTAGATTATACTCTTAATTAACCTTGTATGCTTGTAAAATCAATAAAATGAAAACTATAGATTTGGTTGGGAGCTCATTTTGAGCCGTAGGCTTGATAAGGAGGAAAAGAGAGATGTGTTTGATTTTTGATAAGTGAACTAAGTTAAGTAAAAGACTAGTGTATGCATCTATTTGTAAAGAAAAATCTAGATAATATCTTAGATACAAATGAGCACAAATCAAGGAAGAAATCAAGGGGGTGTGGGTTTGTAAGGGATTAGAGTGGTGAGCTAGTGTGTGTAAGTGATATTGTAAGGAAGTGGTTAGTTGCTAGAAATTAGCACATGATAATTTCTTTAAGCAAAACTAGATATTGCTTTTATGTTTATATATGTAACCGGCCATGGCTGAGTATATGGGTAAGAATTATATAATTTTTGAGTATTGGAAATAATTGTGTATATTTGGTTGAGTGTAGATAGATAGAATGGTTTATATGCATGCAAAAAGGTTCCAAAATACGAAACGTAAACGTTTTACGTAACGTACAAAAATAAAATGTGAAAAGTTATAAATTATCTTCGTAAAAATAATATAACACTTGCTTGACGTAAACTTTTATTTGTTTTATGTCGATTTACGTTGATTGTTTATTTTTAGTTTACGCGATTTAACGTAAACGGTTGAAATTAAAAGTAACCACGTAAAAGTTTAAAATAAATAGTTGAATATTTATTGACATAAAATGACTCAAAAATGTGGGTTTTGTTACACATGTGTCCAAAGACACAAGTTCTTCTAATAATTACCACATATGCCGAAGCATGTAGTGGCACGCGAAAAGATTAAAGGTCAATCAAACCCTAGACCATTTACTAAAACAATAAACTTGCAATAACTTTGCGGGAGAAAATTATGATATGTAATCCCAACCCTATGTGTTATGCCTTACAAGTCATTAGTATTAAGCAAATTACGTTATTGATAAATTAGCACAAAAACTTTAAGTCTATAATTATTAAACCAATAATTCGAGCAAGTTCATTACGGGAGAAAATTATAGTGTAAACCTAACCCGACTTTATGACACATAAACTCATAAGAATATTGATTTAATTTAATCGAATTTCGATAGTTCATTGCCCGTTTAGTTTCAAAAATCTTTTTGCATATAAACACGTCACAAGGAAAATATAAGCATATGTAACAGACATCGAACCAATAATTCGAGCAAGTTCGTCGCGAAAAACATTACGGTATATAAGCCCCACCCTTGATGATACATAAACTCGCAAGAATATTGGTTAAATCAAATATCGATAGTTTATAGTCCGTTTAATTTCAAAAATCTTTTTTCATATAAACAAGTCACGAGGAACATATAAGCACATAAACAGATAGAAAAAGGGTAGAAGCAGAAGACACACTCTTATATCGCAATAACTAAAATAACGCAATAAACACATAAAAATCCTCAGTACAAAGATAGAGTCCTCCCCAATAGAGAATCACAAGGCTCCCACTTGCTAATGTGACGTGTGATAAAGTTAATGTTATATATTTTCCATAACTTTCTCATAAGAACTCCTTTTCGGGTGATATTAAAAGCCACTCAAAGAGAAATTGGAGTTCTACAACATTCTTATTTTAAACTAAGCATGAAAACCAAAAAAAAGAGGAATAGAGCATTTTTCAAAAATCCTTATGGTTTGACATTGCTAGTCAAATTTTACGGATGTTATGGGATTAATAGGGTTTTGTGTGTCGTGTTTGATTGGATTGGGACCTGGGTTTCTTTCATTATGGTTCTAGGTTCAATATTCGGACATGTGTTTGTGGTGTGATGCTGGTCTAATCTGGCTTGTATGATTTGACAATGGAAAAAGGTTTTTTGAGTCCAAAAGGGATAGGGAGGGGGAATGGTGTTAAGGAGAAGCAAAGCACGATGGGTGATCCGACCAAGGTTACTCATCGTGTTGATGAGGTTACGAACTCGACTTCTAACGTGGGTATGAATATTGAACAAAATTCTGATACAATTCATGGTTCTAACACGTTGGATATTTCATGTGGTAAACCTAATGGAGGGAGTTCTGATTTGGCTAAGCAACTGATCTTGGTTTCGTCTAATGATGTTATCAAAGGGAATGTTTTGATTGTAAATACCAAGGGGCCTGTATTGTTTGCTAAGTTGGTTACCGATGAACCATGTAGGATATTTATTAACTTTTGTCCTTTGATTGCACCGGCTGGTAATGGGGCGGACGTTGCTATCTCTATGGAGTCAGTTCGTGTTTTCCATGAACGGCTTAGCAATGCTGTGTATGGGTTCTTTTTGGGCAAACATATGGATTATCCGGTTGTTGAGAACTACGTTAAGAATACTTGGAGTAAATATGACCTTATTAAATCGATGATGACCACTAAAGGTATGTTTTTCTTCAAGTTTAGTTCCAAAGACGGGATGGATGCTATGATTGAGAATGGCCCTTGGTTAATTTACAATGTGCCATTAATTCTAAAAAAGTGGACACCAGATGCTAACATTATAAAGGAGGATGTGTGTAATATCCCTATTTAGGTAAAGTTTCATGATATCCCTATTACCATGTTCACTGAAGATGGTTTAAGTGTTATTCCAACCAAACTCAGAACTCCTCTGATGCTAGAGTTGAAAGACACTCTCGTGGTTGTTGCCTCCTTAATTTCCTTTGGGTGATGTTAATACAGTTTGGGGAAGGGGTTTTTTAATTATTAAAAAATAATTGAGCCTATGCACATTAGTAACGAGTGGACACCGCCAAGATGCTCAAGTTGCAAGGTTTTTTGTCAGCTTTTTGGTCACGTCCTGGATGAATGTCCTAAGAAAATCGTCTTGGATGTGTTGAAGAATTTGAGGAAGCCTAGTCAAGCTGTTAGAGGAGTTTAGGTTGGTTCAAAGTTGGGCTCTAAAGTTCTGTTAAAGCCATCTAAACAAGTTTATCAACTTGTCTCTACAAAGAATGGTGCTAGCTCAAGTGGTACTAAAAAGCAAGTTGAATTGACTAGACAAGAGGCAAGTACTTCTAACTCGTTTGATGCACTTAATACGGTTGAAAACGATGATGAGGTGGGTACGAATGAGGGAATTAATAGTTGGCTGAGAAGGAGGCCAATTCTGACGTGGTTTCTTCTGCTCATGGGACTTCATCCGAGGCATTTGGTAGTCCAAAAATTACCCCTCTAGTAGCAAGGATTAATGACATAGAAAGACAAATATTGGATGGGAAACTGGTGCTTGTATATGATGATGGAAAGCCGCTAAAACCAACGGTTGATGATCCTCTTGATGCGGATAGTGATAGTGAAGTGGACGAGGTGTTCAATGAAACTGCAAGTTTTATGGCATCAAGTAGTTCCAAGATTAACAAAAGCTCTAAAAGTAGTAGTGGTGTGGGAAATAAGAGCTTGTATGAACAATGGAAATAGACTTACAATTAAGACCCGTACGATGATGATGACTTTGAAGATTGTGGTTTGACTGATGCTCAAATAAAACTTGTTAGCGTTTGATATCAGTCTTCGTGGTAAACATAGATAGTGTATGTAGGTCTCATAAGTATGACATGTCATTCTTATAATAGGTTATGTTTGAAGCACACTTTGTGCGTTTGTTTCGCCTGAGCTTAGGCTGAGATGCGGGATTCATCTATCATTTGTACTTAATTGTTTTTTAACGTAATAATATTTACCGAGGAACCTTTTTACCTGAAAAAATCTTTGTTAAATTGGTTATTTTTTTATTTTCCCTATTTCATTTTCAGATAATTCATTTAATTACTCTATAATACAATTCTCAAATGGTCGGTGGCACTGTAGCAGCTACAGTGCCTGCTACAGTACCGGGCCAAAAACTGGCCCAAATTTTTTTTTTTTTTTATACCGGTGGTTACTGTTCATCGGCCGAAAAAAAAAATTGTCATTTAATATGAGAAAAAAACAAACTATTAAACATGAGACCAAAGAAATTAACCCGAACAAAAAAAAATGCCCCGCAATAACGCGCGAAAAAATAACACCCGCAGCAACGCGCGGGTAATTTTTGCTTGTTAAATCACATTGCACATGCTCGTGTCCAAATCAATGGGTATGAGTTACGATTAGTCTAATTTGTTGAAGTCAATTATAAATGATCAAATTGGCCAGCGACAAGACTCGTCCAGTCAGCCAACTAAGTTAGGGTTCATGGATTTCTTATTATATGCACTATTGGCCCAACTTTTCCAAATCTATATCTATACAACATATAATAGAAAAATCTATATATCTTTAAAGTGAAAAACTTAAAGTATTTTAGAAATTTCTTACACTTTTTTCGCAAAACATATGCAAAGCTGAAAACTATTAACACACTATTAATACACGTCGAAAACCGAGTTGACCCGCGTCACTTCAAACACGACGGGTCTAACCGGGTTTCGAAAATATAAAATTCGGATTAATTTGACCCGTTTTTTCGACTGGAACCGGTTCAACCTGTTGAACCGCCCGGTCAAACTGGGTCTCAAAACATTATGTTTAATCCCCAAATCCTCAAACTTTTATTAATTTTTTGTTTATAACCCATAAACTTTTTTTTATCAATAAAATTATTTGCCGCTATAAAATCCTGTTGCTATACACAGACACTTATCTAGTTTATTCAATGCATGTTTACTAATAGTAAATTTAAAACCTTGTCCATACTATGTTTATATCAATATTTAATCCCAAGTTTATGGATGTATTATTGAGTCCGAATTTGACATGCACACGTGAATCTGAGTCTATGATTACATATTCTGAATTTGGTTTATCTTAATGTGGCTAATAAATCTGAATTTGACTCAAATAAATTTGTTTATTCAAAGAAAAAATTGTTTGAATGTGTTTAACGAGTAATAGCGCGGTCGCGCGTTGCGACGGGGCATTCTTATTGGCGCATATGTATTACAAATTAAAAGCACATAATGAACACTTTTTGATATATTAAAAAATTTCAAGCTAATGTAAACATCCAAACGATCGCTTAAACCACCAAAGTTTTGATAACCGAAAAACCATGTGATTTGAAGTAAATAAATCTGAATAAAATGCACGACGGCCGATTGTACGGGATTTGCGAGGCTAAAAATATGAAAATACTAAAGAACGTTGATGATCCCACCCGGAGAGGCGTGAAACGTAGGTTAAACATTTTGATATGTCATTCATACTCGTTGTCCGTGACAACAGTAGATATGAATGTCATTGGTGGCTTTGAGCATTCTCTGATAAGATGATTCGGGTCTCCACATCTAAAGCACTTTCTTTTGATTTTACCATTCTTGTCATCCTGGTTTCTTTGAAATAAATTTTTATCATTCTGCGGTTGTCTTACGAATCTACCTCTTCTTTTGAAGAACTTTTTGAAGTCTCTAACCGCCATGGCGTACTCTTCGTCTTCGCTTCCGGAAGTCGAACTTTCTTCAGCACTAGATTCCTTTTTAGCCTTTAAGGCAACAGATCTCCTTTCTCCTTTACCTTGGACTATTTCGGAGTCTTTCTTAATAATCACTTCTTTAACTTTCAAGTTACCGATAAGTTCGTCAAGTGATAGTGATGTCAAGTTTTTTGATCTTCGACTGCCGTGACTTTTGCTCTCTATTTAGGATGTAAAGCCCTAAGGAATTTTCTAACATAGTTCTTGCTAGAATAACCTTCATCAAGAGCTTTTAGACTAGTAATAATAATATTAAATCTAGCAAAAACGTTATCTATAGATTCGTCTTCTGGAATGACGAATTGTTCATATTGTTGCACAAGTAGATCGATCTTGTTATCTTTGACTATACTATTACCTTGATGGTGATTAGTAAAGTTTTTAAAAATTCTTTTGCCGTATTACACATGAAAATTCTTTCGTATTATTTTCTTGGCAAAGCATTATAAATTACCATTTTAGCTTCGTTATTTTTTCCAAGTTTCTTTGATCATCGTTTTGTTTTTCAAAGGGAACAATTTCATCCTTTTTAGTTTCCGAATTATTTTGAACCGGTGGAAAATCACCCTCAGTAATAATATGTCAAAGATCAAGATCTTTTGATTTCCCATAAATTTTGAATCTATTTTTCCAATAACTAAAACTGTTGCTTTCAAAAAGTGGTGGTCTTTACATAGATTGCCCTTCTAGGTATTTATCAGAATCCATAGATCGATTCAAGCTTTAAAATACAATATATTTTAAAAAAAATTGGTGACCTTGCTCCTGATACCAATTGTAGAAAACTAGAATGAGGGTTGAATAGTTTTACCGTTAATTTTACGTTTTAAAAAACTTCGTTTCAAAGCTTTAGATTCTTGTTATGTGAGATCAATCAACAATAATATAAATACAATGTAAGACAATAAGTAATAACACGAAAGCAAAGAGATAGAATGATCAAACAACAATACGGAGATTTATAGTGGTTCTACTACAAAGTTGTTCTTCGCCCTACTCAATTCCCCGAGTATCCGACTCGACAGTTCACTTCACTATGTCAACAAGCTCCCTTCAGGCGGAGAAAACCGTACAAACGTCGCTTATACCAATTTCCGAAACTAAGCTAAATGTCGAGTTCTAATCTTAGCTAGAACCAATCTAACACTCACACGTGTATTTTGAGGACTAAAATACTAACCGGATCACACACTTATATTCCAGACTAACACACTAGCTAGATCTAATCAACTACACAAGATCAGAAGTAAATAGATCTACAATAAGATCTGATGTGTCGTTGTGCGTAGGCAATTTATATTCAAGTTTTATTATTTATATTTTTTCGACTTTACCAATTAACAAATACTAAAAGGCAGTGTACCCGATCAGTTGTAGGTTCGTTGGTATGTAGGGTGTCGATCACTAAGAGTGAGTGTTAATACTTAAATCTATCAGTATTTTAGTTATCTAAGTTAATCCAAATTTATCTTATGTTATACCTAAGTTAAACCTAAACTAACGCAAAAGGGGGTTTTTAGGCTGAGAGACTGGCATGAGTTTTGGTTTACCTAGACTGAGATGAGGGCGATTAACACACACAAGTTGATAGTTAGAAGATAGAGAAATAGTCAAGCCTAATATAAGGGAAACGTATTAACCATGTTTAATCTAATGAAACGCAGGTTTTAGTTTATAAGTGCAATGATTGTCTTATCTCGTTATTGATATATCATTCCTAAATTTAGGCGGTGCTTCTTCCTAAAACCTAGATCTAGCAATTCTGTAACAATAAACCACATCCGCATAAAGTATTCATTGTTGATTATAATCTGTCTTAGGAGACAATAATGGTGATCTTATCGAATCCTAGCCCATCGAGACTTTACTAACTTACTTCTTAACGGCTCTTTATATACTAGTAGTCTACTGTCCAGATCTTTACCTAAGAAATCAGAATGTTATTTGTTGATCCTATGTCACCTGCTAGTCTAACTATTCACTAAACCAAGGGAAAAGACAGGTCAATATTTGTGATCCTATTACTCTAGATATATAAATTGCAGATATGGAGAGCTATCCTAGCATCCTCTATTTGTATTCCTATATCCATTTGAATGATAGGTCGCATACTTAAGCACGTAAACGAGTATAAATTGATAAACATAAAACAACTCACAACGAATAAGCATACAATCAAAATAAACATAAACCAAACATTAAATTATCATAAACATGGCTAATACCTAAAGGTATTAACCAATAGCCATTGTAACTATACAAATTTCATAGATGAACGTTTAAGGTAAACTAAACAATAATGAACGATATCAAAAACCGAACGCGTATTTAGAGTATAGAAATTACAAAGGTTCCTATGGATTGAATTGCGTTGCAAGACCTTCTTGGCTTCCCTTCTCTTCTAAAAATCAAACCTGGTGGTTACTTAATTAATCAGCCTTGAATGGCCTCCATTGCATACATAAAATTCGTATTTAGGGTTTGTATTTATAGGGTTTGGAATATGGTCGATATGTCGTATTGAAAGAGCTCAATACGGCGTATTAGGGTTTCTTGGCGTGGGCTCCACGATATTATATTCCAGAATATTTTATGACTTGTAATCCAATACGGCGTATGGATTTCTTCTGGATATGGTGTATTAATCTTCTCTGCGTGGATGCTGAGTGAAGTTTAGGGCACAGATATGTCGTGTCTTCCTTAATGGATACAACGTATGGGATGTCCGAACAGTTCTCTTCATAACCTCTTCGTTTAAGCTCTAAAATGTGTGCCTTTTGATTAACTTTCACTCTTTGCTCGATAATTACTGCAAATAACAAATATGAGCGATTAAGTACCAATTCATGCGTAAATAATGTAAAACGAGCAACTTAGCTGGGATAAATGATGCTATAAAATAGATGATATTTGATGTCATCAAGAACGTAACAACAACTACGTAATAACTAACTAATTTATAAAACTTCGTTTCTTGATGAATACGAATGTTCTTCTGTTGTACTTTGATTAGATAGATTACTGGATCACTTATAAACAACTTAAACAAGTTAAATGATCAAGGAAATGGAAAATAGAAATCTTATTTTAAAGCAGAGAAAAGAGTGTGCAAAAGGTGAAAATCAGTTGGGAATGATATGCTATTTATAGGCAAACCAGGACTCGTCTGACACTCCAGACGGATCGACGGTCCCCTTATATATAAAGCGGACCTAAAGCCATCCCTATTTTAAGGATCGTCCCGGTGTTTCCCAGGACAACTCCTGTTTTTATTGACTTGAATTAATTAAGGGGCACGTGATGTGTAGCTTCTCATTTCCTTCTTACTTTCAATTCAAACTTTTACTAGATTCCATTTGATGTACATGGGCTGGCCCGGCCCATAAAATGGGTTATGGGCTGGCCCAATGATATCCGAGGGCACCGTTGGACTCGTTTTCTCGCACTCTTTTCGATCTCGTGCTCGGCTTTGTCCGGTTTTGTCTTTATTTTTGTCTTTTTCTTGATATCCGTACCTGCACATACACAAACACAAAAACAAGCATATATTTGCAATTTTTAATATGTTTTTGGTCTTTTGGGTTCGCTTTACAAGGTAAAAATATGTATAAAATAGCGAATACCATAGAACGTTTTTACATTTTGTTATTATCAAAACGTAGAGAAGTCAAAAAATATAAATAACATTTTTAAACAATATTTGTATTAACAGTTTTTTCCCCGCCTGTGTATATAGGCCAATAGACAAAACGACGTCGTTTGGTTCAACCACTACATTAGCAAGACCAAAACGACGGCGTTGAACCCCAAAACGTTGTCGCTTGGACCAACCTGTGGAAACTAGAAGGGGGGGTGAATAGTTTACAGGTTCGTTTTACGTTTTAAAAGTTTGCTTTCAAAATATTTAGATTCAAGTTGTATGTTTAACTAATTCACAATATGAACAAACAATATAACAATCTAAACTAAAGCTAAATAACAATGACAATAATATGAAGAGATAAGGAAATGACCAATCAAACCAAGACGCCAAGATTTTATAGTGGTTCGGCTACGAAGCACCTCTTCGCCCTACCCCACTCCCCGAGTATCCTACTCGAGATTTCACTATGTCAACAAGCTCCCTTTAGGCGGAGAAAACCGTTTACACGTCGCTTAAGTTATTTTCCGACACTAAGCTAAATGTTGAGTCCAATCTTAGCTAGAACCAATCTACCACTTCACAATCACAACACAATCACAAGATCTACTCTATCGGATTTACACACTATCTAAATCACACAAATACACAAGATAATTTACAATAGAGATTTGTTACTTAGAGGAAAAAGAGGAGAGATCACTAAATAACAATTCGTTTATTGGCGAATATGAATGTTCTTCTCTTGCACTTGAACGAGAGGGAAGAGATGAGATCACTTGAAACAAGATCTAAGAGTGTTAGTGATCAAGAGATTTAGAGAGAGAAAGTTATCAAAAAATTTCATGCAAAGAGGTCTGATTTTCTATAAGGAATGGAGCAGTATTTATAGGCAGGAAAATCCAACGATCACTGGGGGCGGTCCCGGCGGTCCCAGATATATCTGGGGGCCGCCCAGTAGACTACGCTCCCTTTTTTATCTTTTGTGGGGAAGGTTGTATCTGGTATGGAACTTTCCATTCAGGGGGGGGGGGGATTTGAATTTCAAATTTTAAGTTTTTATTAAAACTTTTCTTTTAATTAGAAAATATTTTGTATAATTAATTTTATGAAATTCTTTTGTAAAAATGTGATGGATAAGAGAAAAATATTTTCTTGATCACTAATCATGCTTAAAGATTTGTTTGTTCATACCTTAAGTGATTACTAATCTTAGAAATGAAATTTTACGATTAATAATTTGTAAACGTTTAATTTTATCGTAAGCGTTTTTACATTTTGTTATTATTAAAACGTTGAGAGGTCAAAAAATATAAATAACGTTTTCAGACATTATAACAATCTCCCTCTTTTTTATGATGACAAAATATAAACTCATTTTGTATAAAATTAAAAGTTACAAATTATTAATGAGTTTTGTTCTATTTCTCCCTCTTTTTGTCGAATTCAAAAAGGATGATCGTCGAGTAGTTGTAAAGAGAAAGAAATTGACGATATCAAGACTCCCCCTTGATGTATGCTCCCCCTCGTTTGGGGCACCAATTGATCGATCTTATGAAAATTGTTTGCTACAAAACAAAGTTAGAGGTATAAGTTACCAAAAAGAGAGTTTCATTCAACAGTTAAGAAACTCATACAATAGCAAATGCAATTAATACATTCATAAGATAAAACTAGAGCTTAATACGAGAAGAGACAAATTCATACTATATTTGTATGAATCATTACAATATAAAGTAGATAATCATGAAATAAAGACATAATAAGGCATAGATCTACACTAGTGGATTCTTGAAGTGTGGAAGATGCCATAATCAAAATATGGGTTTTCTATTATTAGGGGAAATTAAGCTTTTGAGAGTGATCTATTATGGTGAGGAGGTTGTTATTGAAGATGGAAATTGAGTGGAAGGACCATTGATGAGAGATTGGATACGATTAAGGTCATCTTTCAATGTATCAAATAGATTTCGGGTTTTCAAGCAACAATGACAGAATTCCGAATGAAAGTTTACTTGATCTAAAGAAGGTGGAGAGATATATGGTGTGGTAGGAGGTGAAGCATTTGTAGCTTCAATTGCTTGTTGGAGGTTAATATCAAGTAGCTTTGATAGGTGATGAATTTCATTAAGGTTTTAAATTGAGTTTTGTGGAGGTGAAAACGATGAGAGATAGTTGTTTAAGACGTGAGAGGTAGGAGTAGTTATATTTGGTGGAGGAGAAGGTGGTGAAGGAGAAAGATCATGACTTTGTCTCCAAGGTTCGAGAATGGCCCTTTGGTATTTTTGTGAGTGGTCACGAGGAGATTTGCTAGAGGATGACATTGAGATCTTATGGAGAAGTAAAAGATTTAGAAGAGAAGAGGTGATTGCGATGGAGAAGAATATTGTTAATATATAGGGGAGTTTTGGAAAAGGCATGGTATTAGAGAATGAAGATTCTAAGAAGTGTTTTGTATAGAAAGAAAAGAATGGCTGGACCTAAGGAGAATAGGGTCAAATTTGCAGAAAAGGAGGAGACAGGAAAATTTTGTGGTTCCCCTAATGGCGGTCCCATAAACCTTAGGCGGTCCTATATATATTAGAGGGTCGCCCTTCATATTTGGGGGCCGTTCTCTGAAGGCTTACGAAATTTTCCAAAAGTTAATCGTTTTTCAGAATAACCTAAGAGGGTTGGAAGGATGATTGTGGCATTTTCATCTCTTCAAGAATCACATAATCTAGCTAAAAGATAAGAGAAACGCATGCAATGGGGCCAAGGAGAAGCATATAAATGAAATAAAAGTCCATAAAGTGTCATATAGAAAGCATAAAATAATAACGGCTAAGACAAGTTATATGTGTACTAGAATAACTGAGATAGAGGTTATTACATAGCAATAACAATAGTACGTATATCTAGCAATAATATAAATATCTCAAATAGAATTTGAATCATTACTTGAAACTTCTTCAGCGGATACGGAGATAATTGTTTGAAGATAACTGGGATGAACTCAAGGTTTCATGGATGGCCAATATGATATATCTTTTGATTTTTATAGATGTAGATTAATTTTTATGAGGTGATCATATAGACAATTTAGAATCATTTAATATGGCATTGGTGAGTTTGGTTGATTTTTAATCTTTTCAACTCGTTTGGTTAGAAAATAAGCAAAGTTGAAAGGAGTACTAGTTTGAATGCAATACATCATGTGACATGATGATGCAAAGAGAAAATTTGAGTTATTTTGAGTGCCAAAGACATTATATTGAATGATTTCATTCCAAGATCTCATGTCATGATGAAGTTCTTCTTTGAGAATTTTGTTTGGAAAGATGGTTTGTCCAGTTGTTGTGATTGATTGAATAATTTTATTTGGTATTGGAATGTGTGTTTGGTAAGGTTTGTTTGATTCTTGATTGATTCTCAAATAATCGAGAGATGATACTTCAGAGTAAGAATATTTTCCTTCACATGGGATGGAAAGAATTGAGGCAAATGACTCTAGTGAAAATTTGAATGTTCTTTTTAATGCCTAGAATTTCAAAAAGATATTTTGATCATTATCTCTAGTAAATTCTATTGAAGAATAAAATTCAATCAGAAATCTTGGGCAAATCCCTTCGTGGAGTTCATATATACTTTGTAGTTTGATAATTTGAAATAAGATTTGAATATTATCATATTTAATAGATTTAGAAGATATTGGACGACCTTCATGAATTGATCTACATTTAAGGTTTTGAATATAGGGTTTAAGTTATTGGGAAGACAATTTTCATCTGAGATTGTCATAACGTATGATTTGGTGTACCGTAGTTCTTCTTCCAAAGTCATTTAACCTAATTAAAAAAGTGCCAGTTTTGGTAAGATTTTCTCACTGAAATATGTATCTAGTGTGTGCCTAAGTATGACAAATGTGGAGTAACGATTAACTCGACTTAAAGTATAAAATCCTAAGAGTTAATCCAAACGCTCCTCGGTTTGATTTTGCTCATCCAAACATGTCGAAAAATACATATGAATTATGTATCTCGACCTTTGTTCATGAGATCATTATGCATGTGTTTAAAAACATTTTTGAGTTGTATTAACAATGCATAACAACAATTTTATTATGTTCCTAACGTGAGTAATTTGAAAATGAAATTAGGGTTTTGGTTCAAAATCATTTTTTCAACAAACTCACTAATGTATGCAAATCCTATGTCTACGGGAAGCATATTAGTTATACATTGTATCCTAGTAGTCTTAATTGTACAAAATTGAAAGAAAAATGAAAAATCTCCAATTTTAATTTTTGTGTTCATCATGAACCCTAGACTCAAATTGAAAGAAAATAGATAAAATGACTTACAATTAATTATCTTTGAGATGTTAGGAGTGATTATTGGTGTTGATTTTGTCTTCAATTAGTGTTTTAATGGTTGATTTTGAGGTTTGGGTTATTTTTAGTCGTGTTCATCGCTGCAGAGAAGAAAGGGGGTGTTTGTTTTTGTGTTTTGATTTTTTTTTTGACTAAGTGAGGAATATACGAGTTTTCTGATGGCGGTCCCATATAGTCAGGCGGTCCCAAATATATTGGGGGCGTCGAGGATATGGGGGCCGTCCTTAGTGAGGAAATTTGGACTTGGTTTTGACGAAAGTTTTACAAGGAAGAGTGACATTTTAATTTTCATTTCGCGAATTAAAAGTACTTAAATTGCTTTGGATGAAGTATTTCAAGTTGTCACGACACAGAATAGAACTCAGACTAGAATTGAGACAGAAGAAAGAGAAGCGGACTAGTACGATTTATGGAACGTGTTCTATCATTCCCAAACCAAGACGTAGATAGTTAAACGATTCACGTTTAAGGGGTTTCATAAGAATGTCGGTGATGTTGTCGACGGACGGTACTTTTTCGATTGAGATATGTCCTTTCTGGACATTATCACGAAGAAAGTGGTGACGAATTTCGATGTGTTTGGTTCGAGAATGTTGCACCGAGTTTTTGCTAAGGTCAATCGTGCCTTTATTGTCGCACATGATCGGGACGTCATCGAGTCGAACGTCGTAGTCGATAAGAGATTGTTTCATCCATAGTGCTTGTTGACATGCCTTTTCGGCGCTTACGTATACAACTTCGGTAGTGGATATAGCAAGAGCGGTTTGTTTCTTTGAGAACCAAGATGTCAAACAACATACCACGAACGTATAAATACCGCTAGTGCTCTTTCGATCCACATAATCTCTCGCATGATTAGAGTCGGCATATACTACTGTTTTTATGCCGGTCCCCTTAGGATACCATAATCCTAAGTGCGTAGTGCCTTTAATGTATCATAAGATACGCTTAACCGCTTCAAGGTGAGAGGATTTAGGAGACTCTTGGAAGCGAGCACAAAGGCAGACACTAAACATGATATCGGGCCTACTTTTCGTTAGGTATAATAAACTACCTATCATGCCTCGATACTTGGTACTATCTACCGATTCACACTCTTCGTCTTTCATGAGTTTGGTATCGGAGGACATGGGGGTTTTCATTGGTTTAGATTCTTCTAAGCCACATTTCTTAAGCATTTCTTTAATATATTTAGATTGATTAAAGAAAATACCATCTTCCATTTTGTTTTATTTGTAGTCCAAGGAAGAAGTTAAGTTCACCCATCATGCTCATCTCGAACTCGTCATGCATGATTCTGGCAAATTCATCACACATGTCTTGACAAGTTGAGACAAATATAATGTCGTCGACATATATTTGAACGATGATGAGGTTTGATCTTTTCTTCTTAGTAAAAAGAGTGTTATCTACCATTCCTATTTTATATTCATGTTTAATAAGAAAAGCTTTTAATCTATCATACCAAGCTTTGGGTGCTTGTTTAAGACCGTATAAAGCTTTCTTTAGTTTGTAATCATGATTTGGTTTTTCAAAGTCAATGAATCCTGGAGGTTGTGCCACGTATACCTCCTCATTGCTAAAACCGTTTAGGAATGCACTTTTTACATAATCGATGCCCTCTTGTTGATTATATCCTTGAGCAACTAACCTAGCCTTATTTTGAGAAACAATATCGTTATCGTCTAACTTATTTCTAAACACCCACTTAGTTTCTATGATTGTCATATTCCTAGATTGTGGAACTAACTCCCAAACATCATTAGCAATGTATTGATTTAATTCTTCTTGCATAGCGACTATCTAACTTTCATCTCCTAAGGCTTCATTCACATTCTTACGTTCTATAGTTGATATAAAACAAAAGAAGTTACTTTGGTTTTGGGCGTTTTCTAGTGGATGGTTCCTAGATTCCTTAATATTGACTATTTCGTCAATCTCTAAACTTTCGTCCTCAATGTCTTTTTCTAAGTTTTTCTTTTCGGTAATCTTAATTGCTTCTTCTTCATCTAAGTCATCATGCACCAAGGGTGATGTATTAGAGGGTGAAGGAGTTTCATTGAATGTCACGTTGAGTGATTCTTCGATTTTCCTAGTGTGTTTATTAAGGATAATGTAGGCTTTACTATTTTTTTTTTTAGGCTTTTGCACACGTATCCTAAAAAAGACACTACGTATGACTTTGGAGTCAAACTGCGGTAAGGTAGTCTTTGGTGTTTAAAATGAAAGCACGTGCTTCCAAACACTCTAAAATAATCAAGAGTGGTTTTACCTCTCAAGACGTTCATAAGTGTTTTTTAGGATGGCGTTAGTTTTAAAATTAGGATTCGGTTGAGAATGTATGTTGAAGTATCTACGGCGTTACACCAAAACTTTTGTGGTAAAGATTGCTCATTCAATATAGTCCTACTCATTTCTTGAAGTGTCCTATTTTTTCTTTCGACCGCACCATTTGATTAAGGAGTGCGTGGATCCAAGAAGTTATGTGTAATACTATTGGCATTACAAAATTCTCCAAATTGCACCTCATTATCAAATTCTCTACCGTGGTCGGTTCTTATTAACACTATAGTACATCCTAATTGGTTTTGAATTTTCTTACTAAATATTTCGAATTGATTGAAGGCTTCGGTTTTGTCCTTAAGGAATCTAGTCCAAGTATACCTAGAGTAGTCATCTACTATGACTAAGGTGTAGCGGTTTCCTCCGTAACTTCGTACGGTGGATGGACCAAAGAGATCCATATGAAGGAGTTCTAAGTATCAAGTCGTTGAGACTATATTCTTAGCCTTATGACTAGCGTGAGCTTGCTTTCCAATTTTGCAAGCATCACGGAAGTGTTAATCAAACTAAAGCTTAGGTAAGTTTCTAACTAATTCTTTAGATGCTAACGATTGAATGAGACGCATATTTGCGTGACTTAATCTCCTATGCCACAACGTGGAATTTTCATCAATCGTTGCTAGAAAAATTTGATCTTTAGGCTTATTTCTTAATTTCATCACATATAAACCTTTCTTCCTAATACCTCTACCTATGACCTTACCATCCTTAGTGATTTCACTATCATGTTCAGAGAAAGTTACTCTACATTATTAATCACATTATTTTTACTATACTTAACAAGTTAAATCTTAAGTTATCTACATGTTCTACATTATCTATTTTGAGATAGTCATTCGAAATCGTACCTTTGCCAATGATGTTACCGCAAAGATTACTACCAAAAATAACATTACCTCTGTTGTATGCATTGTAGCTTGAGAAGAGCTTTCGGTTACCCATCATGTGTTTAGAGCATCCGCTATCCTTTATCCACTCATTGGGTTCCAAGTCTACTCCAAGGCAAATCTATTTATATAAGGCAACACCTCAAACATTTGGTCCCCAATATCTCATGGGTCTAAAGTTGTTAGTGCTAAACATCCCTTTCATTTGATGCAATTGGTTGGGATGTGAAAATAGAAGACACATTTCCCCTGACATGTAACTTTGACGTGGGAAGTTGTTCCAAGTTACGGGAAAGCCACATGGTTGATTTTGTCGACCAATGTTTCTTTTTGGTTGTGGTGTCTTAGGACGAGGATAATTATTGATGACTCTTCTAGGTGGTGGAGTTTTTGACCTAAAATTAGGTTTTAAAAATTCAACTCCGGGTTTTGATAATGGCTTATAAAATTGTTTGAATTCATTATCACTAGCAATAGGAACTTTGACATTGTTTACTATTATGTGTTTTGGTCTAGGATCCAAAATAGATTTTGAAAAGACACACTTTTCTCAGATCCAGGTATACCAACTGGTGGCGGTCCATAATTGTTTTGGGGGCCGCCTGAACACTTTGGGGGCCGCCTATATTTATGAGACCTCCATCAGAAGATGCCTTTTTCTAAGCTTTTACAAATTTTATTTCTTTAGTTCCACTAGATGATGCTTCAAATGTATTAAATCCTAAACCCAATTTTTCACCGAAAGATTTTTGATTACTTAACATTTCATTTAGACAATGTGTACTCTTTTCAAATTTATTTAATCTAGTGACTTCATCTTTGAGTTTTTCATTCTCAATTTTAAGCATATGACATTTTACACATTCGAGATCAACTCCATTGTTTTTCTCGAGTGTAGACACTTTTTCCTTTAGAACACTAAGTTCTTTTTTTAAATTATTTCTAGTGGCTTTTAATCTTTTGTTTTTAGTGATTATCTTTAAACTCATTTTGCACAGTTTATCATATTCATTATCTAGCACTAAGTCATCTATTGACGAGTTCTCATCACTAAAGTAGGAGGATTCGGAACATACCTCACTTGATGCTTGAGCTACGAGACACGTTTCATTATTGACTTTCTCATCATCTTCTTCACCACTATCACTCCAAGAACCTCTGACAAATGCTCTTTGGTTCTTGTTTTTTGGTGGTTTTGGACATTCTTTAATAAGATGATTCGGGTCGCCGCATCTAAAGCATTTTCTATCACTTTTACCGTTCTTGTCATCATGGATTCTTTGGAAAGTCTTTTTGTCGTTCCGAGGTTGTCTCACGAATCTACCTCTTCTCTTGAAGAACATCTTGAAGTCTCTTACCGCCATGGCGTATTCTTCGTCTTCACTTCCGAAAGTCAAACACTCTTCATCACAAGATTCTTTCTTATCCTTTAAAGCAAGAGATTTCATTTCCACTTTTGCTATGACTATTTCGAAATCTTTCTTGATGATCATTTCATGAACTTTGAGGTTCCCGATGAGTTCATCAAGAGATAGTGACGTTAAGTCTTTTGACTCTTCAATCGCCGTGACCTTTGCTCTCCATTTAGGATGTAGAGCCTTAAAAAACTTCCTAACATAGTTTTTGCTAGAATAACCTTCATCAAGAGCTTTTAGACTAGTAATAATAGTATTAAATCTAGCAAAAGCACTATCTATAGATTCGTCTTCGGAAATGACGAATTGTTCATATTGTTGAACCAAAAGGTAGATCTTATTATCTTTGACTTGAATATTACCTTGGTGGGTGATTAACAATGTTTTCCAAATTTCTTTTGCCGTATTACACATGAAAATTCTTTCATATTCTTTTCTGGGCAAAGCATCATAAATAACCATTTTAGCTTCGTTATTTTTCACAAGTCTCTTTTTAAAATCATCACTTTGTTTTTCAAAAGGGATAACCTTATCTAATTTGGTTCCGGATTTTGTTCAATAGGTTGAAAATCACCGTTGGTAATAACGTGCCAAAGATCTAGATCTTTTGATTTAACATATGTCTCGAATCTATATCTCCAATAAATAAAACTATCACTTTCAAAAAGTGGTGGTCTTTCCATAGATTGCCCTTCTAGATATTTATCGGAATCCATAGATCGATCCAAGCTTTAAAATACAGTATATTTTAAAAATCTTGAGTGACCTTGGCTTTGATACCAATTATGGAAACTAGAATGGGGGGTTGAATAGTTTACAGGTTCGTTTTACGTTTTAAATGTTTGCTTTCAAAATATTTAGATTCAAGTTGTATGTTTAACCAATTCACAATATAAACAAACAATATAACAATCTAAACTAAAGCTAAATAACAATGACAATAATATGAAGAGATAAAGAAAGGATCAATCAAACCAAGATGCCAAGATTTTATGGTGGTTCGGCTGCGAAGCACCTCTTCGCCCTAATCTACTCCCCGAGTATCCTACTCGAGATTTCACTATGTCAACAAGATCCCTTTAGGCGAAGAAAACCGTTTACACGTCGCTTAAGTTATTTTTCGACACTAAGCTAAATGTCGAGTCCTAATCTTAACTAGAACCAATCTACCACTTCACAATCACTACACAATCACAAGATCTACTCTATCGGATTTACACACTATCTGAATCGCACAAATACACACGATAATTTACAATAGAGATTTAGTACTTAGAAGAAAAGAGGAGAGATCACTAAATAACAATTCGTTTCTTGGTGAATACGAATGTTCTTCTCTTGCACTTGAATGAGAGGGAAGAGATGAGAAGAAGAGATTAGATCACTTGAAATAAGATCTAAGAGTGTTAGTGATCAAGAGATTTAGAGAGAGAAAGAGGATTTTTAGAGAGAGAAAATTATCAGAAAATTTCGTGCAAAGAGGTCTAATTTTCTGCAAGGAATGGAGCAGTATTTATAGGCAGGAAAATCCAACGGTCACTGGGGGCGGTCCTGGCGGTTCTAGATATATCTGGGGGCTGCCAAGCTTATAAGGGGGCGTCCAGTAGACTACGCTCCCTTTTTTGTCTTTTTGTGTGAAATGTTGTATCTGGTATGGAACCTTCTATTTTGGGGGGAAAATTTGAATTTCAAATTTTAAGTTTTTATTAAAACTTTTCTTTTAATTAGAAAATATTTTGTATAATTAATTTTGTGAAATTCTTTTGTAAAAATGTGATGGATAAGAGAAAAATATTTTCTTGATCACTAATCATGCTTAAAGATTTGTTTGTTCATACCTTAAGTGATTACTAATGTTAGAAATAGAATTTTACGATTAATAAATTTGTAAACGTTTAATTTTATCGTAAGCGTTTTTAAATTTTGTTATTATCAAAAACGTTGAGAGGTTGAAAAATATAAATAACATTTTTAGACATTATTTGTATTAAAACAACCCACTCACAACCGGGTCCGGTACAAAGCAAAACGACTTTTTTTTACACTCCCAAAACGATGTCGTTTGATTCGCTATTTTTTATAAGGGTAATGGTCAATTCTTACAATTTAAATAGGAAATTACCGCATTCACGCATTAAGTAAAATTTATTAAGTACAAAATAACCGAGTCTATAGTATTATGAATTAAAAGTTTAAAATATTATAAAATCAAAACATCCGAGCTCATGTTATTTCGACAAAAATAAACATGCCTAAGTTTAGATTATACTTTAGAAACAATTAACTATATGAGTTGAGTTAGGGTTGGGAACGTAACCCTTCGGTATGAACAAAATACAAATCTTCACATATTTATTATCATATTTTACACTCTTTATTTGACAAAAAAATGTAATGATTGTATTTAGACGTACTTTTAGTATGGAAGACAAAGTTGAAACAAGATAAAAAACAAACAAAAACAAAATAAATTAACTGATAAAAAAGTTTAAAAAGTAAATAATAAAAAGATAAGGGATTTGCTAACGGGTGTCCACTAGGCACTTTTTAAAGTGTAAATATATGTAAATTTTGAGTGTGTTAAATTCATAATCCCACTTAATTATAGTAAATTTAAAGCTTCTTTAATGTTAATTAAAAGTATTCTTTATTAAAAAAAGAAAGTTTGAGTGTATTAATTGCACGTTAAATACATTTATAGTTTAGAAGTAATACAATAAGAGGTGTTAAGACAATTCATCACTTTCTAGTTTAATAAAAGTTCTGTTTTGTCTCTCACTGTCTCTTAATGACCAAAAAAGGACTAACGGCATTCAACATTGATTGACTCTTACCGCATATTGTACTGTATATTAGTTACATGAAAAAAACAAGCTCACTTATTGAGGTAAACAGTTAAGCACGTCTTACTGAGTTTCACAGCAAGAAATTTTTTTGTTATGATTAGGTCCGGACTCAAAACATTATCACCAAGAGCATAATATAATCATTCCTTTCTCAACTTTAATAAATAATGAGGTTTGTAACCCGCGCTTTACTACGAAATGCGGGTTTTATTTTTAAAAATGAGGGTAGATTTTCATAATTTGACGCATAGTACGAGAGGGTATTTCGTAAATACCCGAGGGGCTATTTCGTAATTTTATAAAAATGGGCCAGGTCGGGTCAACCCGGCACATTAAATGCAACTGTGGTACAATTGATAAAAATATATTCATGTTACTTGTACCATGAAAATCTGGGTTTGGCGTAAATGATGCATAGCAAGTCCTGATCACATGGCTTCTAACTGAAGTGTTTCATCTTCATGGATTCAATATCCCAATAGATTAATTATATTTCGATGAGCTAACCATCCTAAGAAGCTCGCCTATGTATTTCAGCATAACAACTCATCCGAAACAATTATTGTATTGTTTTATGAAAAAGACAGACGCATTACGTTTGTAAACTAAATTATACTGTAAATAATAAATAGAGATGTGTTTTAGAAACTCACAAATCTAATCTAATTACAGCGATACAAAATGTAGAGTTTCAGATTGAATGATTTAATGATATAAAAGTTGTTTCCAATTCAACATTTTGTGGACTTGCAGCCATGTTCACTCGTCACTACAATATTACCAAAACTGTAGAGCTACACATACCAATAGAAAAATAACTGAAAAATTACGTAAGCCATATTACCAAATAAACAGATCAAAGTTGTGTGACTCATGTAGATCGCGTACTTGGAAGCAGAGTGGTGTAATCTTCTATAGAACTGTTTGCGATCGTACTCCACAGCTACCACCGCACCTTGATCACGCGTTAACAAATTATGACTGCACAAAATCATATAATCCCATCATCCACACAGAACCCAAAATGTTTATAAAACATCATGTGTGCCTAAAATATATTTTCTAAAGCTGAGATAATCAACTTTTAGATGTGAAGCCTTAACTTTTTGGTGTGATACCACATATTTTAGTATTAAACTATCTCCATTGGTATGAAACCTTGGGATAAACGCATTGATACCTAATCCCAACTAAATTGTTAATTTTCTACCTTTAACATAAACAACCATCCTAAACATGTAGGCTGCTCCATCCAATATAAAATGGTTGTGCATTACATTCCATTTAACCTATACAAAAGTCTACAACATGTCAGTACACCTGATGTTCTTTTCAAGAACGATGTATTGGGGATTTCCAAAAGGATCACTGGAATATGCTTCATTTGTGAGGAAACGTATTCACAGTATTTCACGGAGTATGTTTATAACTTGCTTATAAAGTCAATAGCAGGAATATACCTGTACATTAGGCGTTTCATAAAATCCTCCTCGTTCATCTTTAGAAGAGAATGCCGTGTCTCCT
>BQNB010091540.1:0-23455 GCA_026074375.1 Tanacetum coccineum
ATTTCTTTACATCTTTACACCTTAACCTATCCTGTTAAATTAAGTTTATTTTACATTTGCTAGTTGCTTAAAGTGTAAAGTTTGTATTTCCCGAGTCTTGTGTCTATTTTGGTACGGTTGGAAGAAATTTGCACATTGCAAATGGGAATGTATATTATAGTCAAAACTCATATATTTTTACTACCATCACAATTATTGGTACGTCCGAAGAATGAAGAAATTATTGAAGAAATTATCCAGAATTATTATGATTGTGAAGATGGTGAGACTACACCGAGTTTCATAGTGTAGTGTTAGTATAAAAAAGGGAAAAATAGCAACAAAAAATAGGAGAAAAGTTTGAAGATAATCGTTTCGCAACTACCAAAGGAATTACACGAAGGATCGATTATTCGTTGATATAAATCGACGATATAGAGTATTGTATAAAGTGGCAGATATCGCAACTTGTCTTGTAAATTATGTAAAGTTTAGGATGAATGGGAAGTTGACCGTTACGGGAACGCCAACTTAGGTTGTTGTTTTTGATCTATGATCAAGACATTGTAAATAGTTGTATCTTTATCATGATAACGGTTGGGAAAAAGTGTCTAGCAACTTGTATTTTAGACTTAATCTATTTGTTTCATAATTATTATTTAATAACAATTTAATTCCTTTTCCTAATCATTAACCATGGGTTTTACGCGAATGAGGATGTGATCGAGCGTGCATGTCTATTCCATCGTTACGGCCATGTATGTATGTCTCAGTTGCCTTGTTGGTTTATTACTATTGGTGAAAGTTAGAAGATCCATACCCTATATTACTCTACTATTCCTAGTCTTTAGCTTATTCGAGGTGGGAGTGAGCAGTCACATGTGTCTATCCCGTCGTTACGGGTGTGTATGTGTGGTCTTTGTCGCCTTCCTAGAATATTAGTATCGATAAAGAAGTTAGAGTAATCAACCCTAAGCCTTATCATACAAACTCATATTTACCTTTATAAACTTGTTACTCCTTAGCTTTAGCGGTGGAGATGTGTATCCTTTCCAAGCTTATGATAGAATACTCGTCACGACCGAGCAATTGAGCGAATTAGTTACATGTTACCACATAGATTAGTTTAGTGATTTGAGTGTTTTTATCTTCCTATTTTGTGAGGTGTTTGGTTGTGTACTTATAATAGATCAAATAAATGTTTAACGGAAAATATCCTTAGGGATACACTTTATAAACTTCTAAAGGCTACTTGAGGACAAGTAGGATTCAAGTTGGGGGATATTTGATGCCATCAAATAACGTCTATTTTATAGCATCATTTATCCCATATAATTAACCCATTTTGTATAATTATTGCAAAGAATTGTTACTTAATCGTTTGTATTTGAGAATTATAGTAATTACGGAGTACTTGGTGAACATATGCTAAAAGTCACGCATTTTAGAGCTTAAATAAAGAGTTTAAGAAAGTCTATTGATCTGACAGCTAATACGCCGTATTATTCTAGACCTATATGACGTATCCAAGACTTTGACGAATCAAAAGACCATTGCCTAACTTTGAAGAATACGTCGTATCCACATCAACGATATGCCGTATATAATACTTTGGTCAATGATGAAGAAGGAACTAGTTTGACCCTAATACGCCGTATCCATCAAGAAGATACTGTGTATCCGTACCTACACTTCACAAGAAACCACGAAGACATAAAGACCAATACGCCGTATCTAGGAGACATCAATACGTTGTATTCACAATATAGTAATAAAATATTCTGGAAGATATCAAACGTGGTCCTTACTCCAAAACATCCCCAATACATCGTATCCCATATTTTCTGATACATCGTATCAACTAGTTTCCAGACCCTATAAATAGACGATCCTAAACTCAGTTTTAGATATGCAAGTGAATCCCTAAACCACCAAGTCGATCAAGAGACGAATAAAAGAGGATAGAAGGTCAAAAAAGAGCCTCAAGATTGGAAAACTCTTGTAATCTTTACGCAACTGAATATGCATTCGATTAAGGTTTCTTTATTTTAATCGTTCATATATCAAACCGTGTGTATTTTTACAATGACTATCGGCTGATACCTTTAGGTATCAGCCATGTTTATGAAGATATAATGTTTGGTTTGTTTATCTTGATTGTTTAATTTATTGTTTTGTTTACGTGCTTAAGTATGCGACCTATCATTCAACTAGGTCTAGTCTTACATATTTAATGCGCTGCAACTTTGGTGTTGTTTGGGCGTAGGCTAAGAGTCCGGGATAGCTCTCCTTATTGCAATTTATATATCTAGAATCATAGGATCATAAATATTGACCTATCTTTGCCTTTAGTTTAGTGAGCTTAGTTGAGCTATAAGGTGAACTTGGTATCAACGAGTTCGATCTTATTCCATTGGTAAGTACTCGGACAGTGGACTACTAGTATATAAAGAGCCGTTAAGCAGTAAGTGAGTAAAGTCTCCATGAGCTAGGGTTTAGTAAGAGCACCATTATTAATCTCCTAAGATAGATTATAATCAACAAATTCTTACTTTATGTGAATGCGTGTAATTGTGACAGAATCAACGTGTTTAGGTCTTGGGAAGAAGTACCGTCTAAGTCTAGGATTGATATACCCTTCGAGATAAGTTAATCATTGCACTAATAAATAAACCAGCATTTTATTGGATTATTCATGGTTGATATGTTTTCCTTACATTAGTTCTTGACCGTTCCTCTATAGTGTGTTTATCTTCTTGTGTGTGTTTATTATTGGGAATTAAATGTGTTAATACTTAGTACTGCCAAGCAAAGAGTTAGTACTGCTCAAGATTACAACTTCCAGTACTACCCAGTTAGTACTGCTAGAAGAAGTTAGTACTGCTAGTACTAACTTAAGACTGCTGAAGGAGTTAGGACTGCTACATGAAGATTAAGACTTCTCAAGTGATAAAGACATGTGAAGTGATATGTATTGACTTATTTTGTGAATATTCTATTTAGTTAGAAAGATATGTATAAGATTAATATTTTAGAAGATTTATAGTTATCTTGTAAAGGACTCCTTGGTGTATAAAAAGAGATCCTAGGTTATGGTGTTAGACATACATTCATAGACGTTTTTTGATATATAGCTTCAAGGTTGTAAACCCTAGTATTACATAGAGTACTCGTATTATTGATAATAATATTGAAGCTTTTTAGTAATATCATTATTCATACAGTTTACTGTTTTATTGATTTTGTTCTAAGTATTAAAGAATAGATTTCGCATACTCTTTAGTATTCACAAAGTTTCTAATATAGTTGTTTTGGATTTATCCAAAGTAACTTAATATTTACAAGCTAAAGAATGATCTTGAGTTGGGATCAACAAGTGGTATCAGAGCTTGTGTTCTGAAACTTTAATCTAGAAGAAAATAACAAGAAGAATCCTTTACTCTCAAAGAAGAAGATGGATCTAGAAAATGCTCAAACCAATACTACTGCAAAATTGTCTATTCTCAAACAGGGTGAATATGAAATGTGGAAGCTAAGAATTGAGCAATACTTTCAAGTACAAGACTATGCTCTATGGGATGTCATAAAGAATGGAAACTCATTCAAACCAACAGCTCAAAGAACAACAAATGCTGATGGTTCCTCAACTACACTAATACTAGGTCCTATAACTGTTGATGAAAATACTCAAAAGAAGAATGATGTAAAGGCAAGAAGTATGCTACTGATGGCACTTCCTAATGAGCATATGTTGACATTTAATCAGTTCAAGGATGCTAAGACTTTGTTTGCTACTATACAAACAAGATTTGGTGGTAATAAAGCCACAAAGAATACTCAGAAGACTCTTCTAAAAAAATGTATGATAAGCTTAATGCTCCAAGCACAGAGTCTCTTGACTCTATTTTTAACAGGCTTTAGAAGATTGTAAGTCAGCTGGCTATCTTGGGTGAAAATATTTCACAAGAAGACCTCAATTTGAAATTTTTGAGAAGTCTGCTTTCTAAGTGGAATACTCATGTTGTGGTCTGGAGGAATAAACATGATCTAGACGCAATGAGCTTTGATGATCTCTACAACAATTTCAAAATTGTTGAACAAGAGGTTAAAGGAACTGCAAGCTCAAGCTCAAGCTCAAATTCTTAGAACATGGCTTTTGTGTCATCTCCTAGCAATACTAATGAAGTTAATACTGCTTATGGAGTTAGCACTGATAATACTCAAGTTAACCCTACTAGCACTCAAGTTAGCACTACTAGTACTCAAGTTAGTACTGCTAACTTAAGTGATGCCACTGTTTATGCATTTTTGGCCAGTCAATCAAACGGGTCTCAACTTGTACATGAGGACCTTGAACAAATCCATGAAGATGACTTAGAAGAGATGGATTTGAAGTGGCAGTTAGCATTGCTGAGCATGAGGACAAGAATGTTTTGCCATAAAACTGGCAGAAAGATCACTATCGATGGAAGTGACACAACTGGATATGACAAGTCCAAAGTGGAGTGTTACAACTGCCACAAGTTAGGACACTTTGCAAGGGAATGCAGAGGATCTAGGAACCAAGATAGCAGGAACAAGAATCAAGACAGCTCTAGAAGGACTATAAATGTAGAAGAAACTTCTTCCAAAGCCATGTTGGCTATTGATGGAACTAGTTTTGACTAGAGCTATATGGCAGATGATGAAGTCCCTACAAACATGACTCTTATGGATTTTTCAGACTCTGAGGTACATAATGATAAAACTTGTTCAAAAACCTGTCTAAAAAGCTTTAAAACTCTTAAAACTCAACTTGATGATTTAAGAATAGAGTTTAACAAATATGAGTTCAATCTAGCTACTTATAAAAGTAGGTTAGCATCTGTAGAAGAGCAACTTGTCTTTTACAAAAAGAATGAGGTTATTTTCTGTGAGCAACTTGCTATTCTAAAAAGAGATATCTCATATAAAGACTCAAAAATTAGTATGCTTAAAAGTGAGTTAGAAAAGCTTAAGCAAGAAAAAGAAAGCAATCAACTTAAAATTGAAAAATTTGATAATGCTTCTAAGAGTCTAGACAAATTAATAGGGAGTCAAATCACTAGTACAAAAAGTGGTATTGGTCACTCCAAAAATGTGTGACGATATGCATTTAGTCACACACGTTTTTTTGTTGGTTGTCACTAAAGGTCGCGCCACGTAGGTCTCTTACGGTGACATTGTTGAGTTTGTGGCCTTTTTCATTGAAAACGAGTGACCAAAACCCGAATATGTATGACAAATTAGGCATAAGTTTTGTTGGATTAATCAGTATTAGTGACCGTAAACACTTTATAGTCACACGAATGGTTTTTGAGAGTAACTATTATTCGTCCTTTAGCCATATTAATATATAATATATATGACATTTGATATGATTTATTCAAGTAAATATGTATTTTGTGTGACTATTTCCCGTCCTATGGCCACATGAATATATAATAAATGTGACTTTGTGATGATTTAGTCACACAACGGGTGTTGTTTTTTGGAGCTAGTCACATATAATTTAAAAAAACGTGGCCAAAAGTGTTAATAAGTGTGACCATATGCTTTTTAAAATCAAGTAAATGTGTATTTTATGTGACTATTGTTCATCCAATGGTCACATGAATTGTATGTTTGTGTGGCATTTTGTAATATTTAGTCACACAAAGCATGGTTTTTTTTGGGATTTAGTCACATACAAGTTAACCAAAAGTGGCCAAAAGTGTTAATAAGTGTGACCATATGTTGTTTTTAAAGTGCAAAGTGATTGTGTATTTTGTGTGGACTATTGTTTCATCCATTTGGTCACATGAATTTTAAGTTTGTGTGGCGTTTTGTAATATTTAGTCACACAAAGCATGCATTTTTTTTAATTTAGTCACATACAAGTTAGCCAAAAGTGGCAAAAAATGTTAATAAGTGTGACCATATTTTGTTTAAAGTCAAGTGAATGTGTATTTTGTGTGACTATTGTTCATTCAATGGTCACATGATTTTTAAGTGTGTGGCAATTTGTAACGTTTAGTCATACAAAGCTTGTTTTTTGTTATTTGTACATTACAAGGGTTAACCAAAGTGGCCAAACAAAAGTGATTAATTAAGTGTGACCATATGCTTTTTAAAATCAAGTGAATGTGTATTTTGTGTGACTATTGTTCATCCAATGGTCACATGAATTTTTAGTTTGTGTGGCATTTTGTAATATTTAGTCACACATCGAATTAAATAAAGAGTGACCAATAATGTTGATAAGCGTGACCATATTATGTGAGTGCATCTTTTAGTCACATATAACAAATCAATAATTTGTGTCATTATATATATATATATATATATATATATATATATATATATATATATATATATATATATATATATATATATATATATATATATATATATATATATATATATATATATATATATATATATAACAGAATTAAAAACAAAAAGCAATTTCAAATTGAATAAAACTCGAATGTATATAACTGAACCAAATATACAATTGTAATGTCGTACATAATCAAATTCTCAACTACCATAATTTAAAGACTTATGACTCTTCCCCGTCCTAGCTTGCCGTTGCATGGTTTCACGAGAGACATAACTTTTGCGCTTCGATTGTAATTTTGGTGCAGAATTGTAATCACTAACTTTTTGTATCGTAGTTGGTGGTGTAACCTGCAGTAAACAAAAAACGCTTGTATCAAACATTGAATTAAATATGAAGAATTATATATATGTAGGTTGAAAAAACACATGTATGTACCTCCTCATCAACAACAACTTGATTCTTTGGCCATGCAAAGAAACCACCTACGCCATCCTTAACTGTTTTTAACCCATTATTTCCTACGTCCGGTATGCATGCTGCATCCACTAACGATGAATCAATTGACACTTTGTAGCAATCATTTGGGAGCGCTTGGTTATGCAGCATTTGTTTTCCCGCAGACTTGTATACGGTACCCAAAGCAACAATATTTGATTTCTTTAAGTGCCACAGTTTGCACTTAGATGCCTAAAAAAAAGAATTTTTGCATGTATATATCAGAAATTATTTAAACAAAAGAATAACAATACACATGTTGAAATACATACTGTTGGTAGTTCTTGTGTTGGAGACACATTTCCTTGCGATTGGGAATCTTGAGACCCGTTTCTTCGTGACTTAGGCGTTTTCTTAGGTCCGACAGTTTTAACAGGTTCCTATATGTCGTTTATAATAAACACGGTACATTAGGCTTGGATGTAAATTTCAAAAATCAAAAACATTGTTTCCATTTACACTTTTTCGAAGTTACTTACAAAGCCCTTTCGACTTCTTCTGAATTCTCTCCAGCTTTTTCATGTACAACAAACACTTGACTGAGTATCGTTCCATCCTCTTATAAGTGCCCCTTGGAGTTTCACTGCCTATATAAATTAGTAAGACATTGACTCATCTGTTATGTTCTAGTGTTAGCTATCATCTAGCATCAGTGGTTGTTAGCCATTAGAAGAAAATTAGTTAACAACTATATAAATGGCTTACATCTGAGGCTACATGCAATTTGAGATGACAATTAAAATTTACCCCTTTGTACAGCCAACTGGATTCATCAGTTGACTATAAGCATTCCTTTGTTTCTATCATCTCATTGACATTATTGTTGACCAATACATCTTTTTGTGTCATCTCGGTGGACAATTTCTTGACCAATTCATCTTTTTGTTGACGCTCGCGTCTCTCATTATCAAGTTGAGTTTGAAGTAACTCAATTCTTTCATCAGTTGCTTGTCTGCTTCGAGGAAGATGAAAATACCTCTTGTATGTAACTCCACTTCCCACTCCTCTTGCATAACCTCCCTTTTCCTTACCAAACACAACTGTCATGGCATCAGTGCCATCATCAAGATTCAAGGTTCCTTCCTTGATCTTGTCATCAGCTTCTTTCTGCACAAAAATATGGGAAATAGGTTATTAAACGTAAATAAGCATAATAATAGAATTTGCAGTCAAACTTACAAGTTTATCTCCCACTGATCTAATCTCATCATCTGTAAATTCTCCGTCTTTGTTTACCCTTCCTTTCAACCACATTATACCACGCGGGGGTTCTTCATCTGCTTCAATTTCTTTATTTTCGATCTAATAAACATCAAATGCATACACATGTAAAGTTAAACCAAGATAAACGAAAATATGAGGGTATTAAATGCAAATGTGCAAATTGTGCAATGTAAACAGATTCATTTCTCAAACTCATCTCTCAATTTGTAAAACAAACATTATGTAATCTTACCATTTTCTCTTTCACAAAAACATATCCACCTCGTCCCATTTTATGATGATAAACATTTTTGGAACGCGCCATTTTACCTCTAGCTGATTTCTCCTAAAAACACAAAATCACAAGTGTTGGGATTAAAAGCCTTCTTGATGCTGTTAAAGATTAATGTTGCTCAAGTAAAGATAGTGCTGCTGATGATCTTCAAGGAAAAGATACCAAGTGGTTAGTACTGCTAGAGTAAATATGTTACTACTGCTAGTACATAGTTAGTACTGCTAGTTAATATATTACTACTGCTAGTATAACTTAGTACTGCTAGTATAAAGTTAGTACTGCTGGAGAACTACAATGAAATATATGCCGTGTTTACTACTGCTGGCAATACAGTTAATGCTGCCAGTGGGAGTTAATGCTGCCATTGAAAGTTACTACTGCTAGTTCAAGTTAAGACTGCCAGTGGAAAAGTTAATGCTGCTGGATTGTTAAAGCTGCTGAGAAGATTACAGCTGCTTATTATGAAATGACATATAGACTTAAATAAAGATGACTAATTAAAACCTTGTATGCATCGGTGGTCGTGTAGTTTACAAACTCGACCCATTCTTCTGCTTTCACAATTGCACTATACTTGGCCGGGAGTTCATTCAGTTTCGAAGGTGTATTTAGGTTGGGCAATATGTATTTTTCTCTCAGTTTCATTCTGAAATTCCTTAGCAGTTTACCAAGACGATGCATTACCAAGTTTCTGACTGTCAAGTCAACATCAAAATATCGCTGCAAAGATTAACACAATGTTATTAATTAGTTGCACATAATGTAAATGCATAGATAAACTTATGTAGTACTGGGTTAAAAAATAGTATATATATACCGTGATTTCATTCCATAGTTTATCTCTTGATTCTTTATCCACCTTCTTCTAGGATAGAATCTTCAAACCTATGTGCTCACGAACAAGATCTCCTAAAAAACTCGAAAATAGTGCTCTGTGTAACCCTGATACCCTATTTAACGCATCAAAGGTTACCTTGATCTTTATTCCACCAGGTTTGCCATATTCCTTGCGAAACTTATATAGCCTGGTTATGCCCCTCTTAACTAGTTTTAGATCTGAATGGTTGGTTTCATCCGCATCTTCATCATGGTTGGTTCCATCCGCATCTTCATCATCAGAATACTTCTCGGATTCATATCCTAACATATCATCATTTTCATTATCACAATTAACTAAAAGATCATGATCATCGGCTTGAATTTCCACCAAATGATTCTGAACATCGGATTGATTTTCCATGACTCTTGAGCAACAATGTGTAAAAGAAAATGATTCTGGCTTGGAGAGTAATGGTGATAGAAGATTTGATTTTTCTGTTTTGGTCGTTGCAGTCTTTTTTTAGGAGAGAAATCAGGGTTATGATGAATATGAAAGGGCTCTTTTTTTGGAAACTGATATGCATTTAATTAGCTGATATACATTTAAATTTTTTTCGAAAGTGATGCATTTAAAAAATTTTGGATAAATTTTTTGGCTCCAACTTCTTTTAAATTAACAATTTAATTATTTAAAAAAATTTCATTTTTGAAAAATCTGCAATTTGTCTCCAAAACTGCATTTTTTTCTCCAAACTACTGCTGGTAATACATTTAATGCTGCCAGTGGGAGTTAATGCTGCCAGTGAAAGTTACTACTGCTAGTTCAAGTTAAGACTGCCAGTGGAAAAATTAATGCTGCTGGATTGTTAAAGCTGCTGAGAAGATTACAGCTGCTTATTATGAAATGACCCATTACACCCAAAAGCTTTTTTATCACAAAATATGTAATCTTGTATGTGACCCATATAATTTTTCCTGTATGACCCGTAACTAAGAAAGTTTGATTAATTACAATCATCAACAGATACAAGTCATTACTGCATGAAATATTGTTTGATCAGCTAATACAAGTTAGATTGCCCAAAAATTAGCTTAACATGTTACCAGAACACTGTTTTAAGATGAGTACTACATGAAATTAAACAAAATGATGAAATCCTTTCATCACCTTCAACATGAAACCTTTCTTTTCCCCTTTGACTTGTCTGCACATCTTTCATGTGTCCTCATTCGATATTTCTTCACAATATTATCCCATGTTTCAACATTAGCTAGTCCAAGCACACATCTCTTGTTTGGAATAGGGCTTTTGAAGATGACTTTTGGAATTGGCTTCTTTGCAACTGGTAGATAATCCTCAACAGTGTCATATCCATACCATTCAAGCAATTGTTTTGGAATGGGCTCCTTAGACCGCCTTGCAATTGATGGCCCCTCCTTAGGAATACTTGTTATTGATGGCCCCTCACTAGAAACACCTTTGTTGTCATCTGAGCTGTCTGAAGTAAGCATACTTATTTCTGCAAAAAACAAATTAAAAATCAAACTAAGTTGGTAATCTTTTGACCCCATTACAAATTCAACCGACCATTTGACCCACATTACATATGCACATTACAGTGCCCTAGCCCAATAACCACTAACTCCTATTCAGCCCTAACTCTACAAATAAGCTAAACCAAACAGCCCTATGATTGCAAATAAGCAAATAACCTAATCAAGAAACCCTAACTCTGCTAATAAGCTAAACCCAATAACCACCAAGTCTGCTAATAAGCTAAACCCAGTAACCCCTAAGTCTGCTAATAAGCTTAACCTAATAACCACTAACTCTGCTAATAAGCTTAACCCAACAGCCCTAACTCTGCAACTAAGCTAAACCAAGCAGCCCTATTTCTACTAATAAGCAAATAACCTAATCAAGAAACCCTAAGTCTGCTAATAAGCTAAACCAAAATAAGCTAAACACCAAAATACAAATAACCCAAATACAAAGAAGCTAATAAGCTAATAAGCTAAACCAAAATAAGAACAACAAATGACAAACCTTTACTCATTCTAGATGATGACGATTATGGATTGCTTATGTGGTTTGGAATTAGAGTTGTGTTTGATTATTGGGTCGATTAGAGGAAATTGTGTTTCAATTAGGGTTGTGTTTGATTATTGGGTCGGGTTGTAAGTAGATTACCTATGGACTTAACCCTATTATTAAAAATAAATAAATTATTAAAAGTTTATAAATAAATGGAGAATTAATTAAATTAAAAGTTTATAATTTGTGTTTTTATGAAAAATAATTAAATGAAAAATAATTAAATTAAAGTTTATAATTGTGAATTTTAAATTAAAATAGTAGCTTTAAAAATAAATTAGCTATAGAATTTAAAGATATCGTGTTATAATCATGCTTGATATCGAAACGTTTTATTAAGTGCGGGTCTTCAACAAAGAATATCTTATCGTGGTTGGAGCTTAAGTTAGTAGTATCATCGATAACATTATTTGAAGATGAATTAAGCACCAATAGAAAACAGAGGTAGCTCGTCAAACTGGTTGTATCCGTCCTCGAACATTCTCAACAAACTATACGTCGTTTACCATGAATAACGACATTCCATCTAGAATCATTTGTGTCCTCAATAAATTCTATGCATAGCCATTTGTGGAAAGATTGACACTTGTAAAGCCATGATTGTTAAATGTGGAAAGAGTGTTAGCCTCGGTCGAGATAGATGTGATAGCTATAGCATGAATAGTCACCTAGAACACAATATCCAAGTTCACATTTCATAACATCTTTAGTAAAAAGAAGATGATGAAAATACCACCTTGGACCAACATCATTGTTTCTTCTTTCTTTGTCGCAATAGTCGTTATACAATGCTTACGTTACTGAGAAGTAATGCAAATCACCTTGTATGTCTTGCCGATTATGGAAGTTCACATTAGTTTGGTTTCATGTATAGTTTATCGTCTAATCCATGTGTGTAATAATTTAATGTTTAATAGTTTACTTTAGCTCGTTTATGGATTTTTGTTCACTTGTAGGTCATTAATGTTAATTCGTGCCTTGATAACTTACAACATATCATCTTAGTAACAAATATGTATAAAGAGAATACATTGTCAAGATTGTGTTTTAAATGTAGTTTCACTGATATGACTTTGTTCAAGTATTAGATAATAACCAAGGTTGCAAAAGTGGCGAATCGCGAATTGCTTATTTTGGGTATTTCCGGCGAGGTTTGTGTAGTTCATCAAGATTTTCCTTAAAAATCAACTTATAATAGATATAAACAACTATCATAAGTGATTAAAACACCAATAGAAAACAGAGGTAGCTCGTCAAACTGGTTGTATCCGTCCTCGTAGACAACATTATCAACAAACTATACGTCGTTTACCATGAATACACTTGTAAAGATTGACACATGTAAAGCCATAATCGTGGAAAGATTGACACTTGTAAATCCATGATTGTTAAATGTAGAAAGAGTGTTAGCCTCGGTCGAGATAGATGTGATAGCTATAGCATGAATAGTCACCTATAACACAATATCCAAGTTCACATTTCATAACATCTTTAGTAAAAAGAAGATGATGAAAATACCACCTTGGACCAACATCATTGTTTCTTCTTTCTTTGTCGCAATAGTCATTATATAATGCTTACGTACTGAGAAGTCATGCAATTCACCTTGTATGTCTTACCGATTATGGAAGTTCACATTAGTTTGGTTTCGTGTGTAGTTTATCGTCTAATCTATGTGTGTAATAATTTAATGTTTAATAGTTTACTTTAGCTCGTTTATGGATTTTTGTTCACTTGTAGGTCATTAATGTTAATTCGTGCCTTGATAACTTACGACATATCATCTCAATAACAAATATGTATAAAGAGAATACCTTGTCAAGATTGTGTTTTAAATGTACTTTTACTGATATGACTTTGTTCAAGTATTAGATAATAACCAAGGTTACAAAAGTAGTAAATCACGAATTGCTTGTTTTGGGTATTTCCGGTGAGGTTTGTGTAGTTCGTCAAGATTTTCCTTAAAAATCAACTTATAATAGATATAAACAACTATCATAAGTGATTAAAACATCAATAGAAAATGGAGGTAGCTCGTCAAACTGGTTGTATCCGTCCTCGTAGACAACATTCTCGACAAACTATACGTCGTTTACGATGAATACACTTGTAAAGATTAACACTTGTAAAGCCATAATCATGGAAAGATTGACACTTGTAAAGCCATCTAGAATCATTTGTATCCTCAATAAATTCTATGCATAGCAATTTGTGGAAAGATTGACACATGTTTATAGCCTTGATTGTTAATTGTGGAAAGAGGTGTTAGCCTCGGTCGAGATGATGTGATAGCTATAGCATTTAATAGTCACTAGAACACAATATCAACGTTCACATTTCATAACTTCTTTAGTAAAAAGAGCTGATAAAAATACTCCACATTGGACCAACATAATTGTTTCTTCTTTCTATTGCGCATTAGCTTTATACAATGCTTACTGAGAGTCAGCAAATTACATTGTATGGTCGTACAGAGTATGGAAGTTCTCACTTCAGTTTGGTTTCATGTTTAGTTTATCGGGTCTAATCAATGTGTGTAATATTTTATTGTTTAATTGGTTTAACTTTATGCTCGTTTATGGATTTTGTTCACTTGTGATCATTAATGTTAATTTTAGTGCTTGATAACTTACGAAATATCTCTCAGTAACAAATTTGGTATAAAGGAGGAATACCTTTTCAAGATTGTGTTTTTAATGTACTTTCGCTAATATGACTTTGTTCAAGTATTAGATAATAACCAAGGTTGCAAAAGTGCCGAATCGCGAATTGCTTGTTTTGGGTATTTTCGACGATGTTTGTGTAGTTCGTCAAGATTTTCCTTAAAAATCAACTTATAATAGATATAAACAACTATCATAAAGTGTTTAAATCACAGAGAAAAATGATGTAGCTCGTCAAACTGGTTGTATATCCTCGTAGACAACATTTCAACAAAACTATCACGTTTTACCGTGAATACACTTGTAAAGATTGACACTTGTAAACCCATAATCGTGGAAAGATTAACACTTGTAAAGCCATCTAGAATCATTTGTCCTCAATAAATTCTATGCATAGTAAATGTGGAAAGAGGGTTAGCGTCTGTCGAGATAGATGTGATAGCTAGAGCATGTATGGGTTAATGAAAACTCACCTACAAACCCCCGTAGTTGGAACTAGAACACAATATCCAAGTTCACATTTCATAACATCTTTAGTATTTTCGATTGTTTTTGAATGTTAATACTATAAGAAGAACAATAAATTGATGACATCTGAATGATTTGCTTCACTGACCTCCTTAGTAATTCAAGAAAATCTGGCACATTAAAAAACTAAAACAAGTATTAATAAACAATAAAGCTATTTGAAAAATTCAAACTTAATTAGTAATTAAAAAATAAATTGAAAATTATTTAAAAATTTTAAAATAAAAATACAATTTAAAATTAATTTTTGTAAAACTAATTATTATAGCAAATAAAGCTCATAACAGATAGTTATTTGAGAGGTAATACTAAACAAGGTATAAATTGAAAAAGCCAAGGGCGGAGATGGTGAGGTCTTGGCTTACTTTTGGATTTCCTCCTAAAAAATTTAAAAGCCCTCCATAATTTAAAAGTTTTTCCTTTCCTAAAATTTTTAAAACGACCCTATATTTTCTAACATTTCTCACCATATCACATTCACCAATCACCAACACAGTGACATCCACCTTTACAGTTACGTCACCAGCCACCCGTCACCATCCACATCACTAGTCACCATTCAACGCACTTGTCACCATCCACCAGTCGCGGTTCGGCCATCAACAACCAAGGGAGGTTCATTTAGAATCTAAATTAGGATGTACTTTTTTTAAATTAGGAATCATTATGTGGTAATGTTAACTTATGATTATTTTTCATGTTCAATTTTATTTGTTATACATCAGTGGTATCTTATTTGTTGTGTTATACTCTTTGTCATTTTTAGATAATGAGAACAAACAACATAATAGAAAAGCATATGTGTTGTAGATAGGTTAGTAGTTCTTTTTTTTTTTTTTTTTTTTTTTTTTTTTTTTTTATTTTTTTTTTTTTTTTTTTTTTTTTTTTTTTTTTTTTTTTTTTTTTTTTTTTTTTTTTTTTTATTTTTTTTTTTTTTTTTGATAATCTCATAGTGGGAAAAACACTTAGCAGCAGTAAAATCCATATAAGCTTCCACCATGCGAACATGAGTATCATTTTTTATGAGAGTTGCAACTTGGAAATAAGGCATGTTTGGGTTAATGGGTTGTTTTGAAATAGTCATTGGATCAAAGGGTAATTTTTAAGTACCACATTTACACTGCCCACTGTCCATTTTTAATTATACTCAATGCTTTGATGCTTATTTGGGTTTAATTAGACGGGAGAAGCCACTTTACAAAGGATGTCCTGACTTTCTTAAGTTGTCGCATATAGTTAAATACTCAACTGAAGGGTATGTATGGATCATACGGATAAGTTTTTTACTGAAATTACTTGGATTGTTAAAAAAGATGCTACTGTTGGTATCGAAATGGTTTGAAAAACTTATAGGCCAAATAAATAATGGAAATGATGGGATCATGATACAAAAGATTACATGTATGTAGCAACAATTGCATTCTTTACTGGAAGGATAACAAGGAGTTGACTGTTTGTCCAACTTGTGGGATATCAAGATGGAAGGTGGATAATAAGACACATAAAGTGTACGAAAACATTCCGGCAAAGGTAAAGTGGTACTTTCCAATTATACCAAGACTGCAATGACTCTTTAAGTTAGAAAGTATTTTAGAAGATCTAAGATGGCACGCAACAAGGAGGATAACAGATGTTGTTTTATGTCACCCCGAAGATTCACAGGCATGGCGTACCATAGATGAAAAATTCCCCAAAATTGCTAAAGATTCAAGAAATCTACGGCTAGGAATATCGGTTGATGGGGTTGACGTCAACTCAGGAACTAGGCATCACAGTGTATGGCCAATTTTATATGTTATATACAACCTTCCTCCATGGTTGTGTATGAAAAGAAAGTTTATCATGCTTTCGGTATTAATATCGGGACAGGGGTTGATACATATGATGCTTCTACAAAAGAAAACTTTAATCTGCGTGCCGTTGTGTTATGGACGATAAACGATTACCCTTTACTTGGTACATTATGTGGCTGACCATACAGTGGATTCAAAGGTTGTGTAGAATGTGGGAAAGATACATACTGTGTTACACTTTCTGCCTCATCTAAGCAAAGTTATGCTAGACACAGACGATATCTACCATACAACCATTCGTTCAGAAGGCAAAAGAAGGCGTTTAATGGACAACAAGAGTTTTAGCTTGCTCCAAATCCATTAATCAGGGAGCAAATATACAACGAGGTACAAAATATTGAAAATAATTAGGGAAAAGGAAAACGAACAAACAATAAGACCTCAGATGACCAAGAAGATATGAGAGGCAGAGGTGGGAAGATTTAAAAAGCAGAAAAGGAAAACAACAGAAGATGAGGGTAGTTAAAACCAAGTAAATGAAGCATATTGGAAGAAATTCAACATTTGGTATCGAAAGCTAAGGTATTGGAGGCATAATTCTTTTCCACATTGTATTGACTTCATGCATGTAGAAAAGAATGTTTGTGAGAGTCTAGTCGGAACTTTGCTAAATGTTCTTGGAAAGATAAAAGATGGAATGAATGCTCGATTAGATCTGCCAGAGTTGGGGGATAAAACCAGAGTTGTTTGCTAGGCAAGAAGAAGACAAAACAACACTACCTCCAGCAGGTTACACATTAACGAATTCTGAAAAAGACATCTTTTGTGAAACGTTGTCCAACATCAGGGTACCACAAGGCTATTGTTCAAATTTCTCTAGTTTGGTTAGCCAAAAGGATAGGAAGCTCATTGGCCTTAAACCGCATGACTATCACATGCCAATGCAAGAGTTTTTGCCCATTGCTATATGTTCAATCATGTACCCACCCACACGATATGCTATTATCAGGTTTTGCTTTTTCTTTAAATTTATATGTAGGAAAGAAATAAACTTGCTAGAACTAGATAAGATTTAATTGGAACTTGTTGTGACATTGTGCCTACTCGAGAAGTTCTTTCCTCCGTATTTTTTGATATTATGATACACTTGACTATGCACCTAACTAGGGAGGTAAAATTATGTGGTCCCATATGCTTTCGGTGGATGTATCCCTTCTAAAGATGTATGAAGGTTATTAAAGGACATGTGCGAAACAGAAATAGACCAGAGGGATGCATTGCTAAGGAGACTATCGCGGAAGAAATAATAGAGTTTTTTAGCGAATATCATAAAACCATGAAAACTATTGGTATCCCACCTGATAAACATGTAACTAATGAAAATGAGGACGGAAAGCCATTGTCGGCCGGTAAATCAAGTGAAGTTTCCAGGGAAGTCTTTCAGAAAGCACATTTGTATGTAATACAGAATACAGATGAAATGTGAAGTAAAGATGTGTTTGGATACATCCTCCTCATGATCAAGATATTGCATATGAATAAACTTGATGATTGATAAGGTAAATATCAAGTTTAGGGGGGATTGTTGGGATTTAAAGGCTTCATATTAGTTTTGGAGTTTCTGCTGTTGGTTCAGAGTTACTACTGTCAGTTAAAGATTAGTGCTGTTAGTTGAAGATTTTGTTGGTGCTAAAGTTTTAAAGAATTTACTCCAAGTAGTTAGTGCTGTTAGAGTAAATATTAATATTGTCTTTGTAAGTTAGTACAATTAGTATGTTAGTACATAAGTTATCAGAAATGTGTGACCATATGTATTGAATTATGACTACACATAAATAATGTGTGACAAAATATGACCCTAAGATTTAGACACCTAAATAAATACTTCATGTGACCATATATAACATCTTGAATTTAGTCACACAAACACTCAATGTGACTAATATCAAGGTTAATGATAACCGAGTTCACATTTTGCTATAAATAATAGTCACATGAATATTTCACAATGTGACTATTTTAAATGTATTGGTCACATATAATACCCTTATAATGTGACCATAAACATAATTTAGATACATATTTGTAATATGGTGTGACTATTGTAAAGCCTATAGTCACATGATCATGCTACAATTAAATGTGACTATACACATTAGGTTTTGGCAAGCAAACACACACTAAAATTTAGACACACATATTAACTTACATGACCATATGTATCCAATTTTGGTTACACTTAATCATGTATGTCTATGGTTTAATGTGACCATATATGACATTTGGTCACACTATTCAAGTGTGTGACATATATTTGTCACTTTTAAATGTATATCGTGACTAATGCTTCAAACTTACTTTTCAGTTGTCATACATTTCAAATTCATATATGGCTAAATATTCAGCAAAAAATAGCAGTCACTTCTAAATAATGTGTAACAAACTTGACTATATGATTTAGCTACATACACAATTACTTCATGTGACCATATATGGATTTTGGTCACACTGTTCAATTGTGTGACATATATTTGTCACATATGTATATATATAGTGTGACTAATGTTTCAACCTTATTTGTATCTGTCACACGTCCTAAATTATAAGTGACTAAATAATCAACAAAAAATTACTAGTTAAGTCTAGTCACATAAATATTCAAATGAGTGACAATGAAATTCTGAAATGGTCACACAAAATGAGTTCAAGTGTGGCTGTTTATTTTATCCTGGTACATTTAGTCACATAAATATCTGACTGTGTGGCCGTTCAAAAATAACATGTGTGACGAAATCCCAGATTTGTACTAGTGATATGCATTTAATAATCAACCTAGGCAACTAATTATGCCACATATGTATTCTTGGAAGACACTTAGGCATTTATGTGTCCAGGTGTGCATTAATTTTGTCACGTATGCATGCATGGAAATCCTAGAAATAAATTGGTGCTAAAAAGGCGTTGACAAGATTGGAACCCTGGTCTATGCACCCACAACATATGCATCTACCACTAGACCACAATGGTAGTTGTGGAATGTTTTTAAAAACAATATAGATAAGGTTTATGTTTAAAAAACGTGTTATTTTGAATTCAAATGTCTTCTCTTAAAAGCATATCAGTTCCCAAAATAATGCCTATTAAATTTAAAAAACGCTTCATACCATAAAAATCAGCAATCATTCTCTCTGGCATTCAATATCAAGAGCTTTCAAATATAAAATTATCATTCATACTAAATAACTGCAACAATGATCACACCTTATATCACTCTGACTTCTCATATTTTCCGCACGCACCATTTTTTCCGCCTCAAAAAACAACCGAATATTCAAGATCTCACATCAAATCCTTAAACACAAGTCCACACCCTCTCACACACTCTAGGGATTTTATATTATTTTATTTACTATAAAAATTAAAAATTAAATAGAAATATTAAATATAATACGTCAATTATTATTTAAAAAATCAATGAATAGTTTATTATTAGTTGTGAGTAATTTTATCGTTGGGTATTGGACATGGTGTTCTGACAAATACCAGACCCCAAATTCTAAAAATCTAAACCCTTTTGCAAACCAACGACCACCTTAGAATGAAGAATACCCTCATGCAAACATTGACTATCGCTAGCTTCTAAAAAAATAAAGCCCACGTATTCGAACCATATGCATAGTCCAAAAGGGTCTTTCTATGAAAATAAGCCCATTACAGGGGAAACATTATTGGTTGCAACCATAAACAACAAACTATAGCAGAGCATTATTCATATGCGCGGTGGGAGAGGTGTCGGGGTGAGCGATCGACGGGAGGGTCCTATATACATGGTGTGCGAGAGTGTAACATTGTTGCGTCTTGGAGTCCGGTAACTTTTCCCATCTGGCTTGGGACCTTTCCCTTGTGTACCTGGAATTCGGATGACCAAAATAATCCATAAAGGTATACATATAAATATTAACTAATAAGGTGCTGTGATTAAAACAAAAGATAGGGAGTATATATATGTGGAAGGATGAATAAGGAGGAGAGACACACAGATGTGCGAGATAATTATTTGTTCTTGTGGAGAATAGAATTTTTATGAAAGAGAGTTAGCTGAAGTGATTGTGCGGAATGAATAGAGATAGGGAGATGAATTAAGTTTAACCGCATGCTTACGAACTGGCCAGACTCTTTTTCCAGAGTCGTCTTAGCAGCCTTACTTGTGTGGCTTTTACTCCTTGTCTTGCTAGTCATGTTTCTTTGATCATGGTTCTTAATACATCAATGTTTTCTTTGATGAAGGTCGGAGAAGGGGAAGGGGTTTTATGCGTTTGTAAGACTGGTTCGGTGGGTCCCCCATGGGTTTCCGTTCCAACGTACCTTGTTTTCGCCCCCAGATTTCCTCCTCCATAGGTTGCGAGTCAACCATGCCTTTTTCGGTTTTCTTCTTTGGGTAGATTGGGATGTCGGGTCCCACGGATGGCGCCAAATATTGAGGTAAATTTACGTGGGCTACTTTGGCTTGGTAAAAGTGACATCAACAGTGATGAATACTGAGTTTAGCTTGGTTCTTCCGGAGCTTAATCCTTTGTCTCCTAGCTGAAAATAAGAAAGAACACCGTTAGCTCGCCCCGGGGTGTGAATCCGGGACCAACTCCGGCGTGAGAGTAAGTATTGTGATATGAGATAAATGCGAAGAATATAAAGTATGGTCCGGAGTAGGTGATATATGTATTGTCCTGGGGAAATAAGCTCTCCCTTTATACTATTTGGGATTCGCTACAAGACATAACCATGAGGCTCTCTCTTGGTACGAACTATCAGCTACGTGTCATTCCAAGGACTGTGATCCTTCACAAGGACTGTACCTTTTGTCGTATTGTCCTTTGATACCGCTGCATTAGGACGGAGCTAATAACTTCGAACCTGATATGTCTTTCAACACACCAGCTTCTCCTGAGTTCTGGTGGGTGACTCCGGACCTAACGTGTCCTTTGACAAGTCAGCTTCTCCGGAGTATTTATTTAGCTTTAACCCGTGCTAGTTTGGCAGGAGTATCTAAGCTATATCTCTTCTTCGGATATTCCGGGGGAGACTATATATCATCACTAACCTAATCCCATCCAACACTTCATAACATAATGAATAAATCATGAAATAACTTATAAAACTAAATAAGCTAGATTATAAACAATTAATTTAACAACATGTTAAATAAATTAACAAGTACTTAATTCATACCAAAATATATATTTTTAGATGTTTCTTCATGTATATAATTTATTTTACACATGTTGCAAATAATTATATATGTGATTATTGTTCTTGATTTCATTGTAAACTTTTATAAAATTTTACTAGTTGGTGATATAATTTTATAATCAAGATGTTCATGTGAAAATGATAATAATAAAAGTATGGAAATATGTATAATCATGATCAAGATATATAAACATCAAAAGAGTAGATAGGGATTTCTTACAAAGATGATGGACACAATGAAACCCTAGGCTTAGATTTTTAACCCAAAACTTGTAAAAACCCTACTTGAAATAAGTGAAACTCTAGTTTAATCTTGCAACCCAATTTTTGAAAACACCTTAGAACACCTTATAAATGAACCTTGAACACAATTGTATGCTAGAAATATCAAGAAAATAGAAGACAGTGGAACCCCTTTTTTTTATTTTGAGTCGTGGCCTAGCAAAGAGAGAAAGAGAGTTTTGACTGATCTTGGTGAATGTAATGAGGATACAAGTGAAGTGTTCTAGTTATACAAGGCTTGCAAAATATCTAGGAACATAATCAACAAAGATGGTAAGGTGTGTAAGTGATTGGAGAGGGGGAGGGTGTGGGTTTGTGTAAGAAAGTATGGAAATGTTACTTGTTGTAAGGCTAGTGTAAGAGATTAGGTAGTTGGTATTTTGCATGTGCTAGTTTATAGAAGTCTTGGTAATTTGTAGTAAAATGGTATATTGTTTTGTGTATGATATAGATGGTCGGTTGGGTTGGTTTAGGGGGAGGAAAATGTTTAATTTTTGATAATGTATAAATATTGTGGGTATTGATAAAGGTGGTATAGTTTACATGCATGCATGAAAGCTCAAAACGCGAAACGTAAACGTTTTACGTAACGTATAAAAATAAAATACGAAAAGTTATAAATTATCCTCGTAATAGTTATATAACACTTGATTGACGTAAAGATTTATTTGTTCAATGCCGGTTTACGCTAATTGTTGATTTTTTGTTTACGCGATTTAACTTAACGGTTGAAATTAAAAGTAAACACGTAAATAGTTTTTAGTTTATTGACGTAAAATGACTTGAAATTGTGGGTTGTCACAGTTTGTTAATGTAATTGCCTAACAAAAGTTGTACTAAACACTTTCTTTTATGTCGAATGAGATGCTGGCTTATTGCTCTCTAAAAAGTATGTGCATGCATCTAGGTGCTCGTTTATAAATTTCCCATGTAGCCGTGTATTTTCATAATAAAGCGTTAGTAGTTGATTCAACAAAAATGAAAAATAATAAAAACGTAACGATTGGAACAATTTAGTTGTTAGATCTTAAGAGAAAAACCAAAAAGATCAATAAGAAATCGAAGTCCAACAATCTGAATTGTATTATAACGAGATATTTAATGCTCGGCATTCTGCATGTACGAAAACATTCGTTTTGCAGCTACCAAATAAAGTTTATACGCAACCTGTTTTTCAAATAAAAATTGTTACCAAATACTAGTAATAAGTAAAATGATGTTTAGAGTAAAAAATGTTCGAGTTTAGTAGGCTTAGAGGTTGATTGTTCTATTACACTGTGACTACAAAATAAAAGCCATATACTCACTAAATGTTATGCTTACTAACGAGGCAAAAAGTCACCTAAACCATCTTGGTAACTTTTGCTGACTCTTAATGAAAATAAAAGTCGGGATATATAATTTTTATTCTCATTCTATCCCATTCTATTTCTATCTTTCACCCCTCACCCCTCTCTCTCTAGCCACCAACACCATCGCCGGCCACCAGCACCATCACCGGCCACCGTCAATATCACCGGCCACCGTTGTCATCGTCGGAATTTACAAATATTGAAGTAATGAAACCCTAAATTCGTCAAATGTATCAGATTTAATGGTTTCAGTATTGTTCAAGCAACAAATCGATCCATTTGTGATTAGTTTACTTAAAAGCTTGAGGTATTATTTGTTTATCTTGTAATTGTGCTTGTACGTATTAAATTGCCATTGATT